>CM042856.1:17756296-17820983 GCA_023658055.1 Thaleichthys pacificus | reverse complement strand
CCCCATCCTTCATCCTCTCTCCAACCGACGCCCCTAGCCCCCAGTGCATAGACCCGAGGGTACTACCACAGATCGCGGCCCTTAGACGCGTCACGTCACTACCGCCGATCATACGTAAAGAAATCCCAAAGCCTCCTACCTCCACCTTTGTCACCAGCCCCAAAAATATCCCGCGGCTCTCATAGATATGAGCCCGGAAGCCCTTTTTGCCTACGTCCCCCCCCCCTCTCGACTACCCTCCCTCGGACTTTGCGACAGCGAATCAGGGGCCATAAGTAGTTGTCAGGCCCAAGGTCAGACCTGGAGATGAGAGGAGGAAGGTATGGTCTGTGTGTTTTGTGGGGGGGGGGGCGAGGTGGATCCAGGGGGCGGGGGGATCCATCCTCGCGGCGTGGGGGGCGGCCCCTGGGGGGGCGGGGGGATCCATCCCCTTCATTTATCCTTTGTTTGTCCTATCTGGGGTCCATATTGTGTACCCAACAACTGTTCTTGGCACCCGGACGGGCTGTGCACATGGCCATATTGATTGGCTGTTGAGGGACTTGGAGCGATCAACCCGGCACACCCCTGGCCATTATTGATAAGGGGCTGTTGGGAACTGGGAGCGCTCAACCCTGTGCATTCATTTTGGCCATATCTGATGGACTGTGAGGACTGTTGTTGCCAAGCTGCAGCCCGCTTGTACAAAAACACACAGAGTAAGGGCCAGGACTTTTTCACTATTGTGGAGTTTTGTTTAAAAGTTTTTTACATTGTCTTTTACTATAATTTTTTGTTCTTAATTCTTAAGACGATATGTTTTGTGTTATTGTTCAGACCATGTTTGTGCAATCTCTTTTTAGAATTTGTATAAAGATTTCAAAAGTCTTGTTGTGGGCTGTGTAGCACGTGGCTTACCACAGGGGGCGCTGAGGTCGTGTCGCCGATAGTGCCACAAACTCTACCAGCTCTGGAGAGAACACTAATGATCCCCGGGGCAAGGGGGGGGGGGCAGCTGGGGGACCAGGGCCATGCGAGTGGGCGGCAGCGGGACCAGTGCCCACGCGTGGAGGACGGGGGCGGGCAGCGGTGGCAGGGACAGGGCGGCAGCGGGGACAGGCCAGGTTGTATGGGGGGGACGGGGTCAGCGGTGGTGGGGAAAGGCCGGCCACGGGGGGCAGCGGGGGGGCGGGACATGGCAGACTGGGGGCACAGCGGGGGACGGGGGCCGGCGGCCCTAAGCGGGGAGGACCAGGCCGGACGGGGGGGACGGGGGAGGCCAGGGGACCAGGCCAGCGGGGGGCCAGCGGGGACAGGCCACGTGGGGGCACGGGGCACGTCAGCGGGGATCAGCGCCGTACGGGGGTGGGGGGGGCAGGGGGGGGGACAGGACGACGGGGCAGCGGGAGGGGCGGCCGACGGCGACGTGCCGAGGGGGGCAGCGGGGGGACCAGGCCAGCGGGACGGGGCAGGACAGGCAATAAATCCACCATTGTCCTGAAAACGAATGCTAATAGTGTTGACCATCAGAGTGTGTCCTACGCGGCAACTAAGAAGAGGTGAATTGAGAAATGAAAACTGGAGAGACCATCACACACAGCTTGAAACAAGTATGGCCTGCAGGGGCCCCACGAGTGACTAAGTCCGGTATTATAGAGGGCGGGCCTGGGGGGGGGTGCGGGGTTGCATGCACAGGGGGTGAGGCGGGGGGGGGGAGGGGGGGGGGGCGCTCATGATTGTGTTGGGCCGTTGCCAGACCAACACCCGAGGCTACACACAGTGAATCGTCACATGACTTATTGCTCTAAAAGCCATAAACCTATATGAATTTACCATGCTAAAGTTTTTATTAGGTCCTTGAGGTGAATATAAGCAGTTTGTCTCCTTAAAGTATTTACATAAGTGTTTATATAAAAATATATTGTTATTAAGTGCATGTTTGCTCCTTATTATGTTCGAAGCTATAGATGGACAGGATTTTATGATTATAATTTAACTGGGATTATTTAATAAAAGTTAAATATATTTGAAGACAATCTTTTGGGGGGAAATATGCAATAGTAAATCAAAATCCAAGATTTGGGGAGGAAATGTTGAAGTTTTAGTTTGTCTCTGTAAAGACATCTGTAAAACTCTGAAGTGATAATCCCTGTCAAACACAAGTTTGTCCTAGTTCCCAAAAATATTTTTCAGCGTTCAGTGAAGTTTTAAATAGTGGGTTTAATGTTTAACTTGAAGGATTTTTAAACACGGTTTCAAAATCTGGGCTGGAACGAAAAGGTGAGATGTTCATGTTTGACAGCGTGCAGGTTGGATTCAGGAAGTTTTGGCTCTCATGCCCCCAATACAATTAAATTATTTAGTTACAGAATAGATATCCAAAGTATCAGATACATTTTTATATAATAGTAAGTGAAGGAAATATCTACTCTTAAACACAGGGTGGGGGGTGGTTCGTTCTTCCAGAAAGTATTCCCCTCTTAACACCTAAGCTTTGCTCATGGAAGGGGATTGTAAGGGGAGGGGGATGTATTCTGGGTGGGGAAGGGAGTAATAAAATCTATATATAAAATATAATATCATATATTATAATGATATATGGGGGAGCATTTATACTATATAATATATTAGAGAAGATATATGTAAATCTCTATGATAATAAAGTAGCTATCAATCCATATATTAAGCTATCATTAGCTTACTGTATAAAATCATATAAATATATATCATCCTTGCTTTCTCCTCCCCTCTCCTCCCTCCTCCCTCCCCTCCCCCCCTCTTGTCTCTCCTCTCTCTCTGCCTCTCCCCCTTCCCACCCTCTTACTCTTTCTCTTTCCTCTCTGCTCTCAGCCACACTTCCCCTTCTCCCTCATTCTCTCCTCTCTCGTCTGCCTCTACTCCTTTCTACCCATCTTTACTCTCCACTCTCTCTCCTGACTCTCTCCCTTCCTCCCCTATCTTTCTCTCCTCTCTCTCTCTGCCTTTCTCTCCCTTCTCCCCTCTTTCTCTTCCCTTCCGCATCTCTATGCCTCTCTCCCTGCTCCCCTTCTCCTCTCTCTCTCTTCTCTCTGCCTCTCTCCCCGTCTCTCCTCCTGCTTCTCTCCTCTCTCTCCTCCTCTGCCTCTCTCCCTTCTCCCTTCTTTCCTCTACTCTCTCTCTCTGCCTTTACCCTTCTCCCCTCCTTTCTCTCCCCCTTTCCCCCTCTCCCCCTCCTCCCCTCCCCTCTCTCCCCTTCCCTCCTCCCTCTTTTCTCTCCCCTCCCCTAAGCGCCCTCCCCTAGCTCTGCAGTGTTAAACCAGGGAGAAAGAAGGGAGACGAAGTAGGATGTAAGCTGCATACAGGGCAGGTTAGGTGGGGACGCTTCCTGACCCGGTCTAGTTTGTTTTTACCACAAGCGTCTGTATGTTCCCCCAAAACTCAATTATTAACTTGTTCACCCTGGTGTGTTATTGAATGTAATTATCCATTTTCAAATTGTTTTGTGTGTTCCATTATGATTTTGTGTTCCATTATTGTACCTTTTTGTTTTTTGTTTACATTGTTTGTTATGTCTTGTGTGCGTTTGCATTTCTACATAGTTTTTATCACACGTTTTATTATTGAGTGTTTAATCTTGCAGTAATGCCCCGTACTATGTGGTTTGGCGGCCATGCTTGTCAGCATTTCACCCCTTCCGTCCGTTTTGTGTTGCAGTAGTAATGAACTATGTGAGTGGAAGCATAAGAAATATGTTGTCATACTTTACACATTTCTCCATATTTTTTCTCTGCACAGAAACTATTACAGAAATAAATTATTTTTGTTGAATTCATAGTCTTGTTCATTTTTATCATTGAAGTCTTTTGTTCGCCATTATCCTCACACACCCTTCCCTCCTCCCTCCCCCCTCCTCCCTCCCCCTCATCATCTCTCCCTCCCCCTCCTCCCTCCCCCTCAACACACTCTCCCTCTCCCCTCCCCCCCATCATAATCTCTCCTCCTCCCTCCCCCCTCATCATCTCAGCCTCCCCCCCCCCCTTCTTAGGACACCTGGGAACCTAAGTATGGCTCAGGTCAGGTGACAGGTCAGGTGACTGTCAGGTGTGACACAAGGTTATGAAATATGAATTATCCAAGGATCAAATGAGCTGCTGCGAGGGGGAATATCCCCTACATATTAGACACAACGTACCTACATTTCATCAAGTACATTACAGTTAACTAAATCGCCTGCAAACCATTATAAAAATACCCACCCCAGCCTCTCAGCCTGTGTCTCCTCCAGCCTTCGCTGTCTCCTCAGCTCTCAGCCTGTGTCCTACCTCTCAGCCGGTCTCCCTAGCGCTCAGCCTGTGTCTCCTCATAGCCTCTCAGCCTGTGTCCCTCAGCCTCTCAGCCCTGTGTCTCCTCAGCCTCTCAGCCTGTGTCTCCCAGCCTCTCAGCCTGGTGTTCTCCTCTAGCCTCTCAGCCCTGTGTCTCCTCAGCCTCTCAGCTGTGCTCCTCCAGCCTCTCAGCCTGTGTCTCCTCCAGCCTCTCAGCCTGTGTCTCCTCTAGCCTCTCTAGGCCTGGTTCCTCCTCTTAGGCCTGCTCAGCCTGTGTCTCCTCTAGCCTCTCAGCCTGTGTCTACCCTCCCGCCTCTCAGCCTGTGTCTCCTCCAGCCTCTCAGCCTGTGTCTGCCTCCATCCTCTCCGCCTGTTTCCTCAGCCTCTCCGCCGTGTCTCCTCTCCAGCCTCTCAAGCCTGTATCTCCCTCTCGCCTCTCCAGCCTGTGTCTCCTTCTAGCCTGCTCAGCCTGTGTCTCCTCCAGCCTCTCAGTCCTGTGTCTACTCTAGCCTCTTCAGCCTGTGTCTCCTCCAGCCTCTCAGCCTGTGTACTCCTCTAGCCTCTCAGCCGTCGTGTGGTCTTCTTCCAGTCCAAGGAGCTGCAGATCAAGAGTCAGTTCCAGGACACGTGTAAGATCCAGACAGAGCAGACAAGGCCCTGAGGAACCACCTGCTGGAGAGCACTCCCAAGGACGACCACAAGGGGGTGCTGAAGAGGCTGAAGGAGGAGCAGACAAGGAAGTTGCGCCATCCCTGGCCGAGCAGTACGACCACTCCATCAACGACATGCTGTCCACGCAGGCGGTGAGTTCAGGCAAGCAGACCTCTCTCTCTCTCTGCACCGCACCCTCGCCCGGGCATGCCAGAGCAACCTTCTACCTCCCCTACCTCCTCCCCCTCTCTACCTCCTCCCCCTCTCTACCTCCCTACCTCTCTACCTCCTCCCCCTCTCTACCTCCTCTACCTCTCTACCTCCTCCCCCTCTCTACCTCCTCCCCCTCTCTACCTCCTCTACCTCTCTACCTCCCCTGCCGCTCTACCTCCCCTACCTCTCTACCTCCTCTACCTCTCTACCTCCCCTGCCTCTCTACCTCCCCTGCCTCTCTACTCCCCTACCTCTATACCTCCTCTACCTCCCCTGCCTCTCTACCTCCTCCCCCTCTCTACCTCCTCTACCTCCTCCCCCTCTCTACTCCTCCCCCTCTCTACCTCCCCTACCTCTCTACCTCCCCTACCTCTCCTACCTCCTCCCCCTCTCTACCTCCTCACCCTCTACCTCCTCTACCTCCTCTCCTCATCTACTTCCTCCTCCGCTCTCTACCTCCTCCCCCTCTCTACCTCCTCTACCTCCCCTGCCTCTCTACCTCCTCCCCCTCTCTACCTCCTCTACCTCCTCCTACCTCCTCTACCTCCCTCCCCTCTCTACCTCCTCCCCCTCTCTACCTCCTCTACCTCCCCTACCTCTCTACCTCCTCCCCCTCTCTACCTCTCTACCTCCCCTACCTCTCTACCTCCTCCCCCTCTCTACCTCCTCCCCCTCTCTACCTCCTCTACCTCCCCTACCTCTCTACCTCCTCACCCTCTACCTCCTCCACCTCTCTACCTCCTTCTCCCTCTCTACCTCCTCCACCTCTCTACCTCCTCCACCTCTCTTCCTCCTCTACCTCCTCCACCTCTCTAGTTCCTCCCGGCTCAGCCACTCTGCCTGAAGATAGACCCATGTGCCAACCCTAACCCACCACCCGAATAAGATACACCAGTCCTGGATGAAGACTCCTGCTATGCTTCCCTCCGCCCTCCTCCCTTCCCTCCATGTTGCAGCTGTCAGCTGTGTCCTTGCTTGCTCCTGTGTCCTGGTGTTTAAGCCCCAGGTCACCCTGCTCTCTGTATTAGCAGTTCACACTAGGCCACCTCTGCCCACATGCAGATGTTCCTGCTGACAGGACAGATCCACATTACCCTGTCTCCACTCAGACTAACAGCAACAGCATTAAATACATGCAAATCCACCATATTTCTAAAAAGCCGATTTATTTACCAGACAAATTACATTCCTCCACTGTTTAACAATATATATAGTATAGCATGTTGGGATCCTTGTTCACCTTTGAATACAAATATTACGATCAGACCACAGCTCATCACCTTGTAGACATCTGACCTGCTCAGGGTTAGAGATGCTGCTCTCCTCGGGGAGGACATGAAACTCCCTCTGCTCCTCCTCTCCTCCTTACCTCCTGCCTCTCCTCCTTACCTCCTGCCTCTCCTCTCCTCCTTACCTCCTGCCTCTCCTCTCCTCCTTACCTCCTGCCTCTCCTCTCCTCCTTACCTCCTGCCTCTCCTCCTTACCTCCTGCCTCTCCTCTCCTCCTTACCTCCTGCCTCTCCTCTCCTCCTCCCCTCCTTACCTTCCTGCCTCTGCTCCTCCTCTCCTCCTGCCTCTCCTCCTTACCTCCTGCCTCTCCTCTCCTCCTTACCTCCTTACCTCCTGCCTCTGCTCCTCTGCTCCTCCTCTCCTCCTTACCTCCTGCCTCTCCTCTCCTCCTCCCTCCTTACCTTCTGCCTCTGCTCCTCCTCTCCTCCTTACCTCCTGCCTCTCCTCCTGCCTCTCCTCCTTACCTCCTGCCTCTCCTCCTTACCGCCTCTCCTCCTCCTCTCCTCCTTACCTCCTGCCTCTCCTCCTTACCTCCTGCCTCTCCTCCTCTCACCCTCTCCACTTCCTCCTGTCCTCCTCCTCTCTCCTCTCCTCATCAATGGGGCTGACATCTCACACTCTGTCCTCAGTTGCGATTGGACGAGACCCAGGAAGCAGAGTACCAGGTGCTGCGGATGCAGCTGCAGCAGGAGCTGGAACTGCTGAACGCCTATCAGAGCAAGATCAAGATCCACACCGACTCCCAGCACGATAGGGAGGCCAAGGACCTGGAGCAGAGGGTGTCCATCCGCCGGGCCCTGCTGGAGCAGAGGGTATGACTGGGGGGGGGGGGGTGAGAGTGTGTGTGTGTGTTTGGTACTTCTTGTAGCAGGTCCTGCTCCAGGTTCTGTGTGTGTGAGATACACATGAGCCTGTGCACCTGGCTGCAGCATACTAAGCTCACCACAGGGGGAAGACCAGCCAGGCTCACACCTGTGATGTTGTTGTTGTTTAGATCGAGGAGGAGATGCTGTCCCTGCAGAACGAGCGCTCTGAGAGGATCCGCACGCTGCTGGAGCGGCAGGCCTGTGAGATCGAGAGCTTCGACTCTGAGAGCATGCGTCTGGGCTTCAGCAACATGGCCCTCACTGGCATCCCCAGCGAGGCCTACCCCAAACAGGGCTACGGCCCCCCGGGGCCCCCCGGCCCCCGCTCCGCCAGTCACTGGAGCCATGGGGGCCATGCCCCCAACGCCCCGCCCTCCAGCCAGCCCCACTCCCGCCGCAGCGGGGGGAGCAGGGGGGAGGGCTCCTCCCACGGCGTGGGCGTGATGGGGAGGGAGGGGAGGGAGGCGCACCACTCGTCTCGCTCCTCGGCCTCCTCCTCCTCCTCCTCGTCCTCCTCCTCCTCTCACCACCACCGCCACCACCTCCCTCAGCACTACCACCACCAGAGCACACCCCAGCTGTACCGCGAGCGGGAGAGAGAGAGGGAGCGTGAGAAGGAGCGGGAGAGGGAGTGGGCGGGGGGGGTCCGGGGCTCCTCCGGGGGTGACCTGGCACACCCCCACCCTCACCCCTTCTCCCACCACCTGCCCTCCCGCGCCTCCTCCCAATCCCTGGCCATGCTGCCCCCCCCGCCCCCTGCCCCCCCCTCTGTCTCCGGCCCCTCCTCCTCCTCTTCCTCCTCCTCCTCTTCGCAGGGGGGGGTGTACGGCGGGGGGCTGGGGGTGCGGGGGGGGCCCAGCCTCATGGCCCTGAGGAACAGCCCCCAGCCCCTGCGGAGGACGGCGTCAGGGGGGGCCCGGGGGGGCGGGGGGGCAGCGACGGGGTCCTCAGCAGAAGCACCTCCGTCACCTCACACATCTCTAACGGCTCCCACCTGTCTTACTCCTAGAGGGAGGGGAGGGAGGGGAGGGGATGGAGGGAGGGGGAGAAGGAGTAAAGGGGAGGTAGGGGTAGGGAGGGGGAGAAGGGGAGGGAGTAAAGGGGAGGTAGGGGGAGGAGGGAGGGAGGGGGAGGGAGAGTATAGTGTCTCACTAGAGAGAGAAGTGAGGCTAAACCTTAACAGTCTAGGAGGGAGGGCCGTACGAGGGAGGAATGTAAAGAGCTGTCCTACCAGAGAGAGGGAGGTTTAGCAGGCAGGTGTTTTCTGTTTTCACCTCTGCTAAAGCAGGAAGGAAGTGAAGGAAAACTCTTATTCTGTGGTTCCAAGAGAGACAGTTAGCCCAGTCTTCTTCTTCTATGATGTTCTATGTTGGAATGGAGGACGAGAGAGATGGAGGGAGAGGGCGGAGGTGAAGACAGAGGCCCGTGCGTTGTGTGTGTGTAGTGTGTAGTGTGTAGTGTGTAGTGTCCTGAGGAGGAGGAGTGCTGGTGTGGGGAGACAAGGACACGTTTGGGAAAGTAGCTTCCCAGTAAAAAAACACTTTGTTTGCTGTTAGTTGAGTTGTTTTGGTTCATTTTGTAAAAGTGTAAAAGAACAAGAACAAGTGAAGAAACATCACCGATGCCTTTAAGGGTCTTAAAGGGATGTTCTGTTCACCGATGCCTTTAAGGGTCTTAAAGGGATGTTCTGTAATGTCTTTATTTGATAACTGCAAGGTAATTATGATACTGTATGTACAAGAACATGATGAGACAGTGGAATGTTTCTAAAGGCAACAGCCTTGGTGTGTTCAAACAACCTCCTGGAAGAAACAGAGACATTTGTGTGGACAGAAGAATGATCTTTCCTTCATCCAAGACATCATCTTGAGCATCTTTAAAATGACATAGTTGTGTTTGGGAGTAAGTCCAACGCATGAGCTGTGTTCAACATGTAAACAAACACACCTGACATGTTCTAGTACCTGTGCTGCAAGCATCACTGGCATTTCAAACTCACCTGTCCCACATTTTGACCTTTGTTGTAAATATTTATGGGAATATTCAAATCAAAACAAATGTAATCCGTTTTATATAGTTATGAGGACGATCATAGTAATTTTGATATATTCTAATGAGTATTGAATCCCAGATTTAGAACAAGCAAGCAGACTGCATTTTCTATCGGTGTCGATATAATCAAGACTCCCCAGTCTTGTTGTTGTTGTAACATTTTTCAGAATCTTATGAAACAGAAGGCGACTTTTAACACTGGGAGTTAAAAAGGGTGTACCCCCCAAAAAAGATGATAAAAGATATTGGTTTGTCAGGTATGGTGTGTGTTACAGGTAATTAATGATTATTAATAATGAACCATTAATAATTGTTAATGATTTATGTATGTCAGTGTGTTGAGCGGTATACAGTCTAGTTACATTGACACTTTTGTAGATGAAAAACAAACTGCATTTTAGAAGTCACAAGTGTGACTTGTACACCCCACTGAGAACAAACATCTGGGAACAACTACGTCCAGCCCCCCTCCCCCCTGGCCCCCTCCCCCCCATCCCCCTCCCCTGGCCCCCATCCCCCGCCCCATCCCCCTCCCCTGGCCCCCATCCCCCGGCCCCCAGCTCCCCATGTCCCTCACACACCTACAATCAGACAACGTTTACATGGAAGAACAGTTTCATGAGTTGGGGAAAGGAATGTCATTGGTTGACATTTTTTAAGGGGGGGGGGGGCTGTATTTCTACCACTGAGGCCACCACACACAGTCCTCATCCTACCAGCATGGAGGAGAGGAGGGGGGTAGGAGGAGAGGGGGGACGAGGATGGGGGGGACGAGGAGAGGGGTAGGAGAGGAGGGGGGTAGGAGAGGAGGGGTAGGAGAGGAGGGGGGGACGAGTGGAGGGGGGGACGAGGAGAGGGGTAGGAGAGGAGGGGGGTAGGAGAGGAGGGGTAGGAGAGGAGGGGGGGACGAGGAGAGAAGGGGTAGGAGAGGAGGAGGGGGGGTGGAGGAGAGGAGGGGTAGGAGAGTAGGGGAGGGGGGAGGGGGGCACCATGGAGGGAGGTCTGTCTGGGGGGCACCATGGAGGGAGGTCTGTCTGGGGGGCACCATGGAGGGAGGTCTGTCTGGGGGGCCACCATGGAGGGAGGTCTGTCTGGGGGGCACCATGGAGGGAGGTCTGTCTGGGGGGCACCATGGAGGGAGGTCTGTCTGGGGGGCACCATGGAAGGTGCTCTGGCCCCCCCTGGTGCTGACCCCCCGGCCCAGTTTTCAAACTACACACATCAGGAAGGAGCCTGCCATCCCCGGGGGGATTCTGAACCATGGTCCTCTGGATGAGCCCTCTGCAGAGGCTTCCTGCTCGGGAGAAACACCAGTGCATGCATGTCTCCTTCTAAACGTCTGGTGTTTCAAATGTGGAGGAATGGAAGGTTTTACATGCCCATACAGACATGCCCATTTCTGTGTGTGTGTGTGGGGGGGGGGTGGTGGTGGGGGTGGTGGGGGGTGGAGGGGTGGGGGGGGGTTGTTATCTGTTAGGACAGTAGGAACAGCTCAGTTCCTTTGTCACCTGTATGAAGAGGCAGGAAAGACTAAGATTCTGACACCCTGTGGACTGTATTGTGTGTGTTTTGCCAAGGGGACATTTTGATTCAATACTTAAACCTTATTAAATATTCAAATCAAGCCATTCCAAGCTTGTGGGGAGGAAAGAGGGGGTCTTTATAATCTGTTGAACAAAAGAGGGAAAAGTGATTTAAAAAAATAAATTGATATTAACACGTGATCTTGTGTTTTATTTTAGAGTTTTATTAATCTTGTGAGATCGTTAAATATGTCGACATGATTATTGTATTCATTGTCGCCTCGGATGTGGTATGGCTTTACTGTGTTTGTTGTCGTCTGTTCTATATGCGAGTCTGACATCATCGTACCTCGAGAGAATCCAGAAATGCGTCGCGCGCCGTACCCTTTAAGATGCGCTTGTCGTTTTCCGTTAATGGAATGTTTTTCTCGACGTTGTAACGCGCGGCTGCCATGGTTAAGCTCCAAATAGCGACGGGAACGAGGTCTATTTCCGACGGTCTAAAAAATACTGTAGGCTAGTGCTAATTCTGTCGGCCGAAAAGCCCGAAGTAGGAAGGGGCGGAGAAGATATGCTCCATTGAGGGAGACGGAAATGAAAGGGGGTGTCCAACGAGAAATACCATCCCTTTAAGAGCAACTGGGACATAGCGGTGCGAGAAAAGGAGAGGAGGGGGAGAAGAAAGAGGAATTAAAAAAGAAAAGGAAGAAAGAGACAGGGAGGGAGGAGGGAGAGCGAGCGATAAAAAAAGAAAGATGACATCCTCGTAATAGAACAGCCGAGGTGGAGCGAGAGGCAGCGGCCCGGCGCGAGCGCTCTTCGCCAGGGTCAGGGCTCGAATCCAACAACGAGGCTTCGACAAACACCCCACTGGCCTATTGGGGGAAATCGGAAAAATAGATTCATAAATTAAAAGCATGGACTGCTGCTATTTCAAATGCGTTTATTATAACACTGATACTAGTTATTATGTGTAAAGTGCATTTATTACATTTGAGATGTATTATGTTTGACTAAGGTTGTAGAAATAACATAGATTTTTTGGGCGCAAAGATATTTTATTTGACTGTCATTAGTGCCGTCATATATGCGTTTCTAAATCCTTACAGTGAATAAATTAAAGTTAGAAACCAAAGTCTAAGACAAATAGGGCACCATTGCAGCTGGCCAGTTTCACTCTCAGGCAGTCTTTTGGAGCTAAACCGAAACGCCTGCGTGAATTTTAATTGCTTGAATACCTCAGTGAGAAAAAAATATTTTTGCGAACTGCATTTTTGATACCTGCACGTTATTTTCGGATAGTCTAGAAACCTACTATTTTGCTGCACCTGAATAGCCAATAGACGAGTTTTCAGCCCCTCGTCAACAGGGCTATTAAAAGAATGCCAACGGTTCGCCCTCGTGTCTCTATCAGGATTACTTAGCTGAGTTTATACTCCTCATCACTGGCGCAAAATGGATGCTGCGTGGAGCAATTTCCTCTTCCAGGTAAGTGCTCCTGAGCGATCACTAGCCGTGTGAGTGTGTGCGCCCATAGAGGGCCAGGCCAGCGGCGCTTAGCCTCGCTGCTTTGACATGTTGTTCCAGTGTGTCTCCTGGAGCGGAGGCGCAGACCAGTGTCTTCTGTTTACGTTTGGCGACGGCCCTGTGTTTATTCCTGCAGAATACTCCCACCCAAAACCAGGATGGAAACCTCCAATCAGAGCTGCTACCGGTGCACACGAGCTCCCCCCAGACCCCTCCCCCGGAGCACATGGGCCAGCCCCCCTCCACCGTGGACACCGCCGCCCTCAGCGAGGAACCCACACCAGGTGAGAACGGAGTTAGCATTTTGCTAAGTGTGCATTACTAGGAAATCCCTTGTTATGTTTGCCCACCCAGCCACACCCAAACAACAGGAGTGTTGAGTGTCTTCATACAAGGTGGTGTTTTTGATGAGGGATGTTTTGTACACAATGCCACATCTACGGAGTTACTGTTCATAACTGATGATGCAACTGTTGTATTTCCTCCCTTGCCCCCCCCCTCCGTCACGCCCTCTCCCTACTTACCTCTCTCCCTCACCCCAACTCTCTCACCCCCCCCCCCCTCCAGTGAAGACAGCGTCCCGCCCCGCCCGCGTGCCCCACATCTGTGGCATCTGCAGCAAGCAGTTCAAGAACAACTACAACCTGCGGCGGCACCAGTCGGTCCACACCGGGGTACGCATGAAGGGCAGGGCGCCCGGGCAGCCGCAGGGGGCCAAGGAGGGGGGGGCCAGCTCCTCGCCGCTGGCTGGGGGGAGGCCAGAGAGACACCCGGTCCCCCTCTCCCTGCTCCACCTCTCCATCCCTCCCCCTCTCCCCCCTCCTGGCGTCCTGGCCCCCCAGCAGACCTCTCTGGGTAGTCAGGCTGGCGACGGCGTTGCCATGGCGAGCGTAGTGGCTAGCGTTAACAACCCCCACGGTCCTCCTGCTGCTGTTGTCATGGTCGCCGGGGCGACAGGACAGGTGGGTGAGGGCTGTGTGGAGATCAGGTTCTCCAGGTTCTCCAGGTTCTCCGGGGTCCTGTGTGAGACCCGGGGTTCCCCTGCATGTGGTCCCCTGGCCTGCTGGACAGGGTGACTGGAGGTCTGATGCAGCACAGAACCACGTTTTCTGTGCTTGTAGAAAAGCCTTGTTGTTTCAGTTTAGGCAATTTAGCATGTTGGAATAGATTTGCTAGACGGACGTTTCAATCTGGCAGTAGCCTACTCTGATCTGTCATTTTTACTCAGCTGCATGAGTACTGTAAGTTTGTCCTCTCTCTCTGTGTCCCTGTCCCTCCCTCCCTCTCTCAGCGTCCGGCTAACCCCAACCCTAACCCGGTGCGTAAGAACCATGCGTGTGAGACGTGTGGGAAGGCCTTCCGGGACGTGTACCACCTGAACCGCCACCGGCTGTCCCACTCGGACGAGAAGCCCTTCTCCTGCCCGGTGTGCCAGCAGCGCTTCAAGAGGAAGGACAGGATGAGCCACCATGTCCGCTCCCACCAGGGGGGCGTGGAGAAGCCCTACGTCTGCCCTCACTGCTCCAAGGCCTTCTCCAGGTCAGCTACACCTCATGCAGCACTGAAGGAACCTATACACCTAAGGAACCTCATACACCTGAACAAAAAAAGGGGGGGGGGGGGGTGAGAGGTAGGTAGGGAGAGAGGGAGGAGAGGGGGGAGGAGGAGAGACGTGACAGGTCGATTGAGGTCAGAGTAAACATCCTGTGAGGTCAGAGTAAACATCCTGTGAGGTCAGAGTAAACATCCTGTGAGGTCAGAGTAAACATCCTGTGAGGTCAGAGGTGGAGAAGAGAGCTCAGCTCAGAGGAACAACTTATCTCTTTCCTGTCGAGCTTCAAGTTTATTATCCATCTCTAACAAGTACAAGTCATGTGGTATTCTTCATCCTGATCCTCTTGAATGTCTCCTAGCGACCTATCCTGAATCAAATGTGCTTCTGCAGCTTAATGTCTACATGAAGAATTCAAGGACAGCCATGTATCCCTGGGTGTGTGAGAGAACCTGGTTGTGTTGCTGAGATGTGATGTGGTAGTGTTTCTCTCTCCAGGCCTGACCACCTCAACAGCCACGTCAGACAGGTCCACTCCTCCGAACGACCCTTCAAGTGTCCGGTACTTGATGTTTGTGCTTTTTAATTTCCTTTTACACTTCAGAACACTGTTATCATCATCCCAAGACAGCCATCACGTGCTTCTCTAATACCTTAACCTTGCTGTCAGATGTATTAGCATGCTAGCATCAGCTACGCTAGCAATCTACTCCACAGGCTGCAGGAGTTACCCTCCATCTGTGTGTGAAGTGACAACAGCTCGTTCCTCATCACTCTCTGTCTGTTCAGACGTGCGAGTCCAGCTTCGCCACGAGGGACCGCCTCCGGGCTCACATGATTCGTCACGAGGAGAAGGTCCCCTGTCACATCTGTGGAAAGCTCCTATCAGCAGCCTACATCACAGATCACATGAGGGTGCACAACCAATCACAGCACCACGCCTGTCATCTCTGTAACCGCAGTGAGTGTCGCAATGGGTTTACAAATAATTCATAAGGCATCATGGATTTTTATATATATAAAGTTCTATCTTTCTTTTTAAGGAAGATTATGCAGAAACATTAAGGCTTACTTTCTAACTTACGGTGCTACAGTCAACTATGCACTTCTGATCCTTTATTATCTGCTGTACTTTAAACATACAGTATCTGTGTGTTCCTGTGAGTAGAACGAGTCTGCTGAACGATGCTAATGGAAAAGGTGTCTTGAAGCAACTCCTCTGTGCTGTTAAGAGATCCAGAGATCTGCTCACTCCTCTTGTCCCTCCTCCACAGGCTTCACCACGCTCACCTACCTTCGCGTCCACGCCCAGAAGCACCACGGCCAGGAGTGGAAGGAG
The DNA here is from genome assembly GCA_023658055.1 of Thaleichthys pacificus. Lineage (NCBI taxonomy): Eukaryota > Metazoa > Chordata > Actinopteri > Osmeriformes > Osmeridae > Thaleichthys > Thaleichthys pacificus. The sequence goes on along the minus strand of CM042856.1, from coordinate 17,805,691 downwards.
GGAGCGGGGGGGTTTGGGGGCACGGCCGCCGGGGGTGTCCTGGTGTGCCAGCTATGTGGGGTGCACTGCAAGACCCCCACCCAGCTGCAGGGCCACATGGGGACCCACAGCAGCAGCCAGGCAGCACCCAGCCCGGCCACCTCCAGCCCGGCCAGCAGCTCGCTGGCCAGCATGGTCACCACCCCCACCATCTACGTGAGTGGCAACGCCGTGGTGGACCTGCTGGTCACAGACTGCTCCAGCATCGCCCCCCAGAGCCACAGCTAGCAGACCCCACCCTCACCCCCCTAACCCTCACCTCTAACCTCACCCACTAACCTTCACCCCAGAGACCCACAGCTAGCAGACCCCTAACCTCACCACCTAACCCTCAGCCCTCACCCCCCAATCCTCAGCCCCAACCTCACCCCAGTCCCACAGTTAGCAGAGACATCCCTCCCATCCCAAACCTCGGTGAGGAGCCAGACAGTGAGAGGGGTGGAGGGGGAGAAGGTAGAGAGCGTAGGAAGAGGATGAGGACACATTTTAATGGCTGTAGGAAAACATTACTGACACTATAAAGGAACAAACATGGACCTGGTATATCGTCCTCATGTTGCTGAAGTCTCACAGCCGTCAGGAGTCCAGTGAAACTGTGGTCTTGTGAACGTATACTGTATTACTCCCCCTTACTCCCCTCTCCCTCGCGCTCTCTCTCAGCAGGTCTACACTGATAGAGCCCGCTCTCTCTCAGCAGGTCTACACTGATAGAGCCCGCTCTCTCTCAGCAGGTCTACACTGATAGAGCCCGCTCTCTCTCAGCAGGTCTACACTGATAGAGCCCGCTCTCTCAGCAGGTCTACACTGATAGAGCCCGCTCTCTCTCAGCAGGTCTACACTGATAGAGCCCGCTCTCTCAGCAGGTCTACACTGATAGAGCCCGCTCTCTCTCAGCAGGTCTACACTGATAGAGCCCGCTCTCTCTCAGCAGGTCTACACTGATAGAGCCCGCTCTCTCTCAGCAGGTCTACACTGATAGAGCCCGCTCTCTCTCAGCAGGTCTACACTGATAGAGCCCGCTCTCTCTCAGCAGGTCTACACTGATAGAGCCCGCTCTCTCTCAGCAGGTCTACACTGATAGAGCCCGCTCTCTCAGCAGGTCTACACTGATAGAGCCCGCTCTCTCTCAGCAGGTCTACACTGATAGAGCCCGCTCTCTCAGCAGGTCTATAAAGCCGTGTGTACTGTCTCACATCAGCCAGCTCTCATCTTAGCTCCGTGGGTTAGCTCTCTGGTGGAGTTCTCTGTAGGAAGAGGTGAAGGATGAAGAACTGTAGCAGGGTGGTGTGGAGGGTGGAGGTGTCTGGGTGGGGTAGAAGAGTAGAAGCCCTTTACCTGAGACCAGAAGGCTGGACTGTGTTGCCTGTGTTGGCAGCACTGCATGTGTCTGGAGAGATGGCTGCTGTTGTTTCTTACCGACAGGAGAAGGGTGCACCAGTTGGGCCTGCTTTTTAGAAGGCTACTGATCGGTTCAAGGTTCAAGCAACTGCCAATGAAGAGCGTCTAGCACCTTAAAGCGTTCAAAATGTGTTAAAATTAAGAATGTTCTGGCAAAGATCTAAATTGATTTGTTTTGTGCTGCGTCTTCCTCTCTGGGTTTATCAAACAACATGAACACTCGTACTGCTGGAGAGCCAGTGTGGACCTTCACACAGAATAACCATCTGCATGAACGTAAGCTGGCTAGTAATTTGCTGTGCTTTTGAGGATGAATTTTCACTGCAAAAATGAAGCTAGTGGCCCCCTTAAACTGGATTGTTTTAAAGAAATAGTGTTAATTTATTCAAATGAACTGTACCATTTTCCCTCCCTGTTTATTTGCTTGTAACTGTCATTGCCATAGTCCTCTGTTAGCGGCTGTGTGTACCATTGTGTAAACCCCTTCATTAGAGTTAGACGTGTATAGCACATAGCGTTGTGAAACGCAACTTATAATATCGCTTCCACCAGCCTGAGGAGAAATCTCTTGTGATATTTTTGGTTGTTTGACTTTTTTTGTGGTTATTGTGTGATGTCAAGGAAGGGCTTATAAGGTCAAAGGTCAGGTATGATAAGCATATCCAGGAACTTGGTACTGTGTTTGATTGGGGTAGTATGCTTTCAACAAATCCTGGTTTTGTACTGGAGTGTTTCATTTAATCAGTTTAGTGTTGGTATGTTATCTAAAAAAAGTAGAATAATTTAATTTGGAAACTTCTTCTTCCTGTTGAGAAAAATAGTAATTAAATAAAGTTATTTTTTAGGTTTTCTGCATTAAGCTAATAAAAAATAATACCTCTACTTTAGAAACGACATCTATTGCGATACATCTTAATGCCTTATTGTACTCAACTGCATTTTAATTATTTTATTCTGAACTATTTTAAATCTTAGTCATGGATTCATTAAGAATATTAATGGGATGTCTTTATATTTATATTTTTATATTTCTCAACAGTATGCATGTCTATGAACAGCTGTTAGAGCAACAAAAAAAAAATCATTGATGCTTACCACCGTCATGAATATGTTATGATTTTGTAGATGAGTAGAGATCATGTTATTATTTTGTAATTTTGACTATTAAAAGTTAAAAGAGTAAAAGGTGATCTTTGTGTCCTAACTTATGTGTTTGACTACAAATGTGAAAAGCTGTTGCAGCGTTTAGGTGTGTCACGTGCGCCCTGCAGAGAGACCCCGGCAGGAAGGAGGTGTGTTCTCCCTCGTGAGTAGGCCTCGTCTTTAGAGAAGCATATAACCTTGGCCTCTGTGACATTGCATAACCAGTGTCTGGCTTACGGCCCTGCCATAATGTGAGTCGCTGGATGGTAGTTAATCCCAGTGTGCATAAACACTCATAATAATCATGATGAACACTAGTCTGTCTATCTGCAAAAGTAAAAAAAAAAAAAAAAATGTTGACCCAATTTATTGGAACATCCGGCACTTCCAAATCCAACCTAACGCATCTCACTTCTATAAAGGTCTTTAGTTTCGTCACATGTAAAAGCATGTGGAACCTTTAACAAGTTTTGTAAAAAATGTAATATATTGTGACATTTTCAAATACGGCTGCTACGCTAGTATTTAATTACCAACCTGATACACCTGAAGGTAAATCAGCAGATTATTCTATGACACTGTTAATAATGCATGTATTTATTTAGTAGATAGACCTACATTATAAGATACAAATCAAAAGCGGCTTGAAGGGCGGACACTAATCCATCCCATCGTTGTGTCCAAGCAAGCCGTATCAACAGGCTGTCTGTACTGCTGTTCTAAAGTCCACAATCACGTGGCTTGACATGACATGGGCCTTTGCCCCAGGTTCTACCAACATGTCACTCTTGAGACGGTTCAGTGTAATTGATTAATAATTATCACTGAGAATAAAAACTGAACTTTTGTAAAGCTACCTTGGCAATTCACTAATCGTAATGTTCTCACGTTGTCTGGATATGGCCCGTATTGCTGTCAGATTCGATCAGATAACTTTTTAATATACAAATATAGGCCCTACATATGCTTCCACAGTCTAATAGTTTTTTTGTTTGCCATACAAAGACTTGTGATTTAAACAACTGATCACCCCACAGCCGGTTTTGTTTTGGAGGTCAGTCTAGACTTAACCTATGACGTTCATGTCCCCGTGTGGAGACAAAGACCGGTCGCTATCGTGGCCAAGTTGTCTTTTGGGTTATTCAGATACAACTCTAGCATTTATTTCGAAATATCATACAATAATGAGTATTGTGTTTAACAGGGTCAATCGCCAGTGAGGCGGAATGCAGATCCTGAGCTTGCGGTGAGCCCAGGGGACGGATCATTCAGTCAGACCACGTTTATCATCACATCGAAGCTCTGCCCCGTTTGACCAAACAAGACAACGTTATCTCCCACTATCTCTAGCCGGCAGGAGAACTTCGCAGCCAGCACAAACGACACAGACGGTTGTTTGTGTGGTTAATATTAACCATCTTCCACATTTGCAATAAAAGGTTGTTAGTTTTTCTCCACGTGAAGAACGGGACTAAACGGGCACGGTGTAGTGGTAGCTACCTACCGTTAGCTTACACACGCTAGCGGGCTAGCTAGCTTGCCGACCCGGCCTCACCTCAGCAATCTGGAAACCCTGGCGGAGCCTGCGATAGAACTAGCCGGCTAGCAGTTCCCAAAATGTCGCTCAACTAAAGATGTGGATCATCCTGGCCGATTCCCCCGGGACTTCATTCACGTCTTTGTCCTGGACACGAGCTTCGACACGTTGACTGGACTCTGTGGAACATCAATGTAAGTTCCCTATACCCTCCATTCATTTCAACTCGTGCTTTAGAAAGTCGTGTTAGCAGTAGAGCTAGCCTCATCTTGTTTAGGTTTACAGTAGTACGGCTACTTGCTACCTATACACAGCGGGTTTAGCTAGGCCACACAATGGAGAATTGTCAGTTGTAGCAACTGGATGCTGTTCGTAGCTAACTGTGATTAAAAATATATATAAAGCGTGAACTTTGGGGATGTTTAATAACATTTAATTTTGAGGCAGACAAAGGGAGGATTAATATGCTAACTAGCTAGCCGTAGGCAGCCAGCTAAAACTCCCTTTATAATCCCAATGTTGCCAGCAACCGAAGTTACTTAGCGTGCATGTTAGACAGCAACAATACAACCACTTAACAAAATACAAATGCCCATTAAATTTAGACACTTCATTTTCGTAATTAAACGTTGATAGCCATCTATCAGACATAGTAAGCGAACAAGATATATCGACCGTGTGGTGCTAGTTATGTATGAAACAAGCCGTTAAACAACCGGCTAGCTATCTGGTTTAAGATCTTTGTTTTTGAGCAAGACTCGTATTTAATATATGCGATCAAGATAGCGCATTGCGTATGCTGCAGATGCGGTGTATTTAGGGTTAGCTAGTCGAGGACAACTAACCCACATGTTTGTCAGATGACCTTACAGGGCTAACGCTGACATGCTAGCCGCACAATGGGCCTCCTCATCAATGGCCGTCCCTCCTGACGAGCCCACAGCGGCACCATCAGCACCATCCACCCCAACTCCCCTCTGACGCTTTTGTTAATTGAACTAATGCCCTCTTCTCAGCGCCGCACCGGCTCTATTTTGGTGTCGTCGCTCCCTTTCCTCTGCCTTAATTGAACTTAAGCGTCGCTTTGGCTCAAACACGGGACCAGACTGGCTCATGGTTTATCAGCTCTGGCAGACGGTTCTGAACACAGTCCCATTAGAACGGATTTCACTCTGGCATGAAAAGGGCTGGGCCAATCACAAACATTTTTTATATGAGGTGAGTGTGACTGTACAGAGGAGTGCAGTTGAAGCATTTTCGTAAACATCCAAGATGACGTTTCGTTGCTCTGATTGGTTGTATCCATCCAGCTCTATCCAATTGCTTCCAGAGTCATTTTGCGGAGTCCGCGCCTGTCGATAACGCCCCTTGGAAATCGAAAATGAACTTAGGGGTTCTAGACAAGCACTCCTTAGTGGCGATGCCAGGCTAGCAGGGTCAGGACCGAGAGAACCCCCCCCCCCCCCCCACCTGTTTTACAGGTGGACTCACCCGTGGCCATTGTCTCCTAACCAACACATTCATGCCCCATGTAGACTGAGGCCATGGCATGTTTCTCTTCCAGTTCCTGTCTTTTCCATAATAACTATCTGTCAGTAATATAATACAGGTGGTAAAAATGCATCTTTATAGACATCTCTTGTGTGTTTGCAGCAGAGTGACTGAGGAGCAGATCTCCAGGAGCAGATAGCCAGCTGACCCGCGCCTCCCACCAGCCCAGAGGAACCATGCTGAGCGTGCTAGCGGCCGGCACCGTGTTCTTCCCAGGTCTCTTCCTGCTGTCCAAGCAGTGCCTGAAACACCTGCCCTGGCTGGGCTGGAGTGAGGGGGATGCTGTCATCGTCTCTGCCAGGTGGGGGAGGAACTCAACTTGAGATTCTTTCTTTCAGGCATAATAAAGTAAAGTTAAAAGTTCCTCACTGGCAAAGAGTGTTATTGTCTGGTGAATACTGGTTTGATGTGTTTGCTTGTAGTTCATGTCTTCATGAGGGAGTAGTGATGTGTCTGTGTTGTACAGAGCGAGGAAGCCTCCCCCGTAGCCTGTCACATACTGACCTGACCAGGTGACCTTTCACCCCTCCTGTCGCAGGCTGGTGTCGTCCATACAGGCCATCATGGCCTCCTCCGCAGGCCTCATCATCGCCTCGTCCTGTGAGGACATCATCGAGGACCAGTAAGGACGTACCTCACTGTCTCCTCAGGAACATGAGGAGCATCTGATAATGAGTTCATTTTGCATACGCTGACACAGAAAATGACATACAGGGGGGCATTGAACCTGCAGATCTGCAGTCATATACTCTACCACTGAGCTGGACCTAGTGATAGGGCTAGCTGTAAACTTATTGGTGAATGCTGTCACATGATTGGCTGCCGTGGACAACACCAAGTACATTCATAACAGCATCCCTTATCAGGAGTCCACAGTCTGACTAAATGGGTGAACAAAGAGATTATATAAAGATAAATTCAGTTTCTACACACTTTAGATGTTTGTAACTTGAGACCAGGTTTTTTAAAATGCGGTCTGAGATGAACGCTGTCCTGGCCCCTTCATGGCGTGTTGGAACAGGACGGCAGATGATTAGACCAGGACTCTGTTGTTTCTGTCAGACTGTTCTTCACTCAATAAAAGCTCTAAGAGCTCCAAGTCTTCTCCAGTTTAGCCACAAGCAGGGATATTAGGGTTAGGGTTAGATATTAGATCCAGTTTGTTTTTATGTGTCCACCACCTCTTTTCTCACCCCGCCCCTCCTCATCACCCCGCCCCTCCTCATCACCCCGCCCCTCCTCATCACCCCGCCCCTCCTCATCACCCCGCCCCTCCTCATCACCCCGCCCCTCCTCATCACCCCGCCCCTCCTCATCACCCCGCCCCTCCTCATCACCCCGCCCCTCCTCATCACCCCGCCCCTCCTCATCACCCCGCCCCTCCTCATCACCCTGCCCCTCCTCATCCGTGTTTGCAGGCATTGGCTGACCAGCGCCTACATCTTGTTTGCTGTGCCCTACTTCGTCTACGACATCTACGCTATGTACATGTGTTACTGGTACAAGCTCCAGGTCAAAGGTCACGAGCAGGAGGTCGGGCCCCTGCGCCTGGGAAAGGTCCTGGCCAGCTACCTCCGCCGGGAGTTCCTCATGGTGCTACACCACGTCGTCATGGTCACCGTCTGCTTCCCCGTCTCCGTGGTAACTGTCGCCACCGTAGCGCAGGGGTTTAGTGAGTGTGTTGGAGTCTGTGATGGACTGAGCTGGTAGCTTTAGGGCTGTTCACGGTGATACATAGCTCTGCCTGTCTGTCAACACTGTTAGGTGTTTACTTAACGTGTCATAAGTGGTGATACCTGAGAGGTAGTGACCCGCACACAGGTGGGCTGGACAGGATGCAGCGATGATGACTTCCTGTCTCTTGCAGTTCTGGCGCCAGGGGAAAGGGGACTACTTCCAGGGCCTGATGTTCATGGCTGAGATCAGCACCCCGTCTGTCTGCCTGGGCAAGATCCTGATCCAGGTCAGACCCCCCAATGCTCACCTGCACACATCAATTCTCCCATTTAAGATTGCTCCAAGATCGGTTGTTTTCAGGTCATCATTTGTTTGTATTCCAAGCATCTGTCCCTGGTGTCAAAGGTCATCAGGTCAGACAGACCTTCACATGACTGTCATCCAGTCTGTCACCGTCTCACTGGAGAGCTCACTCTTTCCTCTGCACTAGGGATGTGTTCACTTGCTAACAGCTCTGCTTGTAACAACACAGCTCCAGCCGACTGCAGAAAAGGCAGACACACACACACAAGCTGCTTTAGACTGCATAAAAGAAGCATGATACTCTTCGGAACACAGGCTACAACTAAGAATGCTGCTCAGTCACATGTAGCCGTGTTGTTAAAGCACTCACAGCTGAATATAGCCTCCAGTATTTAGACTGGATTTAACCGTATATATGAGGTCAGCTTCTCACTCCACGTCTGCAGAGCAGTGTTGGGAGTTGTGATAAACACACAGCCTTGGCATTTCAGAAGCCCTGGGTGTCCCTGGGTGAGGAATGGCAGGCTCTGTGAGTGTGTTCTCTGGGAGAGAGTATGACAACAGAGAAGCTAGAACCTGAGTAGGGAGTTGAGGTATCTCCATGTGTTGTAGGATCTGCTCTGTGGGACAGTGTTGCTCAGCACACCCTGAAGCATGAGGGACACGTTGCTCTCCTTCTGCCCCTCCTCAGGGTTCATGTAGCACTGCACTAACTCTCTCTCTGCTTCTCACCAAACTGGACTTGCTGGCGGGTTCCTCTCTGTCTCATTCTCTCTCCTGGCCCTCTCCTGTCCTCAGTACAAACAGCAGCACACTCTCCTGCACAAAGTGAATGGGGCTACTATGCTGATCACTTTTTTCATCTGTCGAGTCCTCCTCTTCCCTTACCTCTACTACGCCTACGGCAGGTATGTCTCTCTCTGTCTCTCTGTCTCTGTCTCTCTCTGTCTGTCTGTCTGTCTCTTTGTGTCTGTCTCTTTGTGTCTGTCTCTCTCTGTCTCTCTCTGTTTGTCTGTTTCTCTCTGTTTCTCTGTCTGTCTCTCTTGTCTGTCTCTCTGTTTGTTTGTCTGTCTCTCTGTCGGTCTCTGTCTCTCTCTCTGTTTGTCTGTTTCTCTGTCTGTCTCTCTTGTCTGTCTCTCTGTTTGTTTGTCTGTCTCTCTGTCGTTCTCTGTCTCTCTCTGTTTGTCTGTTTCTCTGTCTGTCTCTCTTGTCTGTCTCTCTGTTTGTTGTTTGTCTGTCTCTCTGTCGGTCTCTGTCTCTCTCTCTGTTTGTCTGTTTCTCTGTCTGTCTCTCTTGTCTGTCTCTCTGTTTGTTTGTCTGTCTCTCTGTCGGTCTCTGTCTCTCTCTCTGTTTGTCTCTGTGTCTGTCTCTTTCATGCTGTGCTGAGGTCAAGAACATCTCAGCTTGTTTGTCAGACATAGTAGTCTGGGGAACTTGGGGAGTTGAACATCAGTAGAGGGTTGGTTTTCTAACAAAGATAACCCGCTTGTGATTTCTTCTCTGTAGATCAATCCTAAGATCCTAACCACACCTTTGTAATCGTACTAATATGAACCATCACGCGTGAACAGATCTCTAACCAAATGATGATGGGTTTCTGTAGCACCTGTCAAGGTGTGTATGTGCTGACCATGTGTCCATTTCCTCTCCTCCTCTTTCCCTCTTCCCCCCCCCCCTCCTCATCCACTACCCCCCCCTCCTCTTCCCCTCGTCCCCCCTCCTCTTCCCCTCGTCCCCCCTCCTCGTCCCCTACCCCCCCCCTCCTCTTCCCCTCGTCCCCCCTCCTCGTCCCCTACCCCCCCCCTCCTCTTCCCCTCGTCCCCCCTCCTCTTCCCCTCGTCCCCCCTCCTCGTCCCCTACCCCCCCTCCTCTTCCCCTCGTCCCCCCTCCTCGTCCCCTCCCCCAGGTACGCCTCCATCCCCTTCCTCCAGGTTCCCTTCTCTGTGTCGTGGCAGTGTAACCTGGGGGCGGGCCTCCTCATGGCCCCCCAGGTGTACTGGTTCATCCTGATCTGCAGGGGGGCCCTGCGCCTCTTCACCGGGGCGGGGCGCTCTCGGAGGCCCACGCCCAAGAAGGCGGACTCGGAAGGACACGCCCTGCCACAGTCAGCCAATGGCTACAGCAGCTGTCCCTCGGAGCCGGAGTCGACCAATCACTAGGGGGGAGGGAGGAGGGAGGGAGGAGGGAGAATGTAACAAGATGTAAGAGAAGGTGAGTAGGGCGGAGAAGTGGTAGCAGACTGTGAAACAGAACTAGGAAATGCCTCAAATAGTGTTGTACTTGTTGCAAACAAAAAAAAGGGTGTGGAGGGTTATTCATGGAAATGAAGGGAATGTTTGCACTTTGAATTCACATGTAACACTGTCTGGCGCTCTGATCCATGCCCTGAGTTTTGAGAGTGGAAGCCTGAATGCAGCACAGCCAGTTAGAGGGTGACCCTGGGTGTAGCTCCCCCTGTCTGTGTGGAGGGCAGTGGCAGTTAGGAATGTATTATATTGTATGTTACTACCATGCTGTAGATAGGCCTCATTCAGCTTAGTAACCAATTCTGACTAAGCAGTATTTAGTCTTGCTGGTGTTCCTCTATGTATCCCCTGTGTAGTCTTTCATTGTCACTAAGCAGCCTGGAGACTGCATGGTCTGGAGACTGCGTGGTCTGTAGACTGCATGGTCTGGAGACTGCGTGGTCTGTAGACTGCATGGTCTGGAGACTGCGTGGTCTGGAGACTGCGTGGTCTGGAGACTGCGTGGTCTGGAGACTGCATGGTCTGGAGACTGCGTGGTCTGGAGACTGCATGGTCTGGAGACTGCGTGGTCTGGAGACTGCGTGGTCTGGAGACTGCGTGGTCTGGAGACTGCGTGGTCTGGAGACTGCGTGGTCTGTAGACTGCATGGTCTGGAGACTGCATGGTCTGGAGACTGCGTGGTCTGGAGACTGCGTGGTCTGGAGACTGCATGGTCTGGAGACTGCGTGGTCTGTAGACTGCATGGTCTGGAGACTGCGTGGTCTGGAGACTGCATGGTCTGGAGACTGCGTGGTCTGTAGACTGCATGGTCTGGAGACTGCGTGGTCTGGAGACTGCATGGTCTGTAGACTGCGTGGTCTGTAGACTGCATGGTCTGGAGACTGCGTGGTCTGGAGACTGCATGGTCTGGAGACTGCGTGGTCTGGAGACTGCGTGGTCTGGAGACTGCGTGGTCTGGAGACTGCGTGGTCTGTAGACTGCGTGGTCTGGAGACTGCGTGGTCTGGAGACTGCGTGGTCTGGAGACTGTGTGGTCTATAGACTGTGTGGTCTGGAGACTGTGTGGTCTATAGACTGCATGGTCTGGAGACTGCATGGTCTGTAGACTGCGTGGTCTGGAGACTGAGTGGTCCGGAGACTGTGTGGTCTATACACTGAGTGGTCTATAGACTGTGTGGTCTATAGACTGCGTGGTCTATACACTGCATGGTGTGGAGGGGAGAGCTCTGAGACTGTATTCTGTTGCCTTATTCTCAGTCGTAGCTGTTCCTGCTTCCTTCTGCTCTCTCATGAGAGGTGGAAGGGGGGAGCTGTTTTCCTTGGACTGAAAAGTGACGGAAGCTGTGTACATAGCAGATGTTAAAAATTGTACTTGTCAATTACACATCAGTGTTAGTTCCATGGTTTAGGTTGTGGTTTTTGGTTTCCCCAAACAACTTTTTGTGATAGTTCTTTTTTTTCTTCATTTTATTACTTTGATAACATCTTTGATCTCTTAGAACAGTAGAGTTGGGCCTGGTTGACCTGCCTGGCACCTGTGTTGGGGTCGAGTGAAACAGGAAGTGAAGTTAGGTGGAAAAGGAAGTGAGGTCAGGCTGGTCCGCTAGGCTACACTAGCCGTAGCATTCTAAGGAATCCTTTCACCTTACGACAGTTATGACGGAATTCAGTGGACACAAAACACTTACCCATCCACGTTGCACCAGTGTTCCTTTGTTCAGTGTAGAAATGAACTTGAAAAAGGCCAACTGACTAGGGTAGTTGACTTTTGAGTGAGAGTATTTGAGCAGTTTGCATAGCCAGTGATGAGACTAGTCCAGTGAATTCCATGTATTGTACAATAGTTACTGGAAGTGCATCTCAAAAACACAACTATCAAATTGGTTCAAATTGCTCTGTAGGGGCCCATAAAGATTTAGTATTTCATCATCAAAAAGGGACATTTTTAAGTTGTTGCAGTTTGCAGCTGACTGAGCGTATTAAGTTTAACAACATTTAAAGTTGACTGTAGAACATGACTAACAGACACAACAGATTTTAGCAGCCTCTTTCTGCTGTTGTGTTATTTTATTAACTTTGTTTGCAATACTTCTGAGCCATTTGCATTGAAGCTGATGTTCCATGAACACAAAGCTATTTTCACTAATAATAATGAGTTTCGCTAATAATCTGGCAATTAAATATGACTGAAAATGTATATTACTCTGATCTGAATGATAAAAGGCAGTCAGTGCTCAAATATCGGACAACTGTGACTATTTTCTCCCTTTGAAGCTGTTTAAGAAAAATGCGATCTCTTCAGTTCATTCACAGCTTACTGCTTCTTGACAATTGAGGGTAAAAAAGTAACTGAAGTACTGTATATTCCACTGCTTGTTATTTATTTGTAATTAATTATTTATTGTTTATTTATTTGGTTTTATTTGTGGGTTTGAATGCATTATTATGCATACGTATTATATACTATATGCTTCTGGGCCTTTTCTGAAGGCTATGTTGTTACTCAAACGCTAAAATATACTCCTCTGTCCTAAACGCTGTCCGAGTCTTTCATCAACACAACCCTATTCATTGTGAGTAAAATGTTTATTACACAAATACAAAACACAGTCATAGAAAACATACAAAAATGCATCATATATAAAATTCAAGTTTTGTGCGAGAGAGAGCCCCGCCAACTCTCTTCTAAGGTCCGTCTTGACGTCAGTACCTCCTCTGTCTCGGTGAGAAGATGGTGCTAGGATTGCTGTCTCGCTCCCTCTCTTTCTCCCGCTCTTTCTGGCTGTTGGGGGAGAGGGCTTCCTCTGGTCCCGGTCGGCTCTTCTCGCTCTTGAACAGATCTCTCCCCGTCCTCAGAAGCTGCTCCTCCAGCCTGCGGTGGCGCTTCATGTCCGACAGCACCTTGTCCAACCGGGCTTCTCTCTTCACAGAAGAACGTGCGGAGGAGCCTGAGCAGGAACCAGAATTCACAATTAGCAGAAAATAGACATTTACGGTAATTAGCGTGCCTACTGAACGCTTACACGCACAGTAAAGGGTATAGGATCGTTTATTGTTTTGAATGGTTGATGGTGAGTTTAGTTATTAGCTCGTTAATATCACTTTTTGCTTGGTGATCCCAACCTCCCGTTAAGGAGACCGGCTGTGAGGCCGTTATACCTGGGGTTCTGCGCCGGTTGATGAATGAGTTCTTTGGAGTCGCCTGCATCAGTTCTTCGTCAAAGTCAAACTCTGTTGGAGTTGGTGGCCTGAAACGAAAAAACAGCTTTTAAACAGCAGCTCTTGAGGCAGGTGCAAAAAACAGCTTTAAACAGCAGCTCTTGAGGCAGGTGCAGTCTTCTAACAAACGATTTGGGAGTAAAGATTAAGACATAGAAACATGGGAGGACACCGATGAGCAACTGACTTGCGCTCGCGCTCCTCCCGGTCTCGTTCCCTGGCCGCCTCCTCCTCGTCGTCCCTCTCGGGTGACGGGGTGCGCTCCGGTGTCGGTGGCCGCCGGGGCAAGGGGTCGAAGTTCAGCTCCAGCTTCTCCTCTTTAGAGAGAAGCTCGTACAGTCTTTTGATTTCAGCAGGAGGCGGCATCCAGGTTTTGGGGTCTTCCATTTCGTCATCGCTGTAAGCAATCTCCCATTCCCCGTCCTCCCCCATTGCCTGTTTTCCACCCATGTCCTTGTCCATCTGAACCTCCTCATTCTGCCTATCTTCATCCATGGCGCTGTCCTCGAGGTCCCCGGCTGAGAGGACAGTGAGGCAGGTGGGAGGTAAGAACAAAGTATGGGGGGGGTCAGTGTTGACTAAGCACCTCATTCTGGGAGGAGGGGTGGGGGGGGATTTGACTGTCGATGAAGAGTCTAACCCACACGTCGCTTTGGATTTACATTTAGTCATTTAGCAGACGCTCTTATCCAGAGCGACTTACAGTAAGTACAGGGACATTCTCCCCGAGGCAAGTAGGGTGAAGTGCCTTGCCCAAGGACACGTCATTTTGCACAGCTGGGAATCGAACCAGCAACCTTCGGATTACTAGCCCAATTCCCTAACCGCTTCAGCTAAATCAACATATTATTTAGTTCACAGAGGCTCGACTCAACGGCTATTGTGTAAATTATGCTTATAAAAAAACATACTTTTTACACTCTCTGATTTCGTCTCGTCTCCGGTTGTGGTCGCCAGTCCAGTATCCTCTCTTTCCTGAACACTTTCATCCTCTCCTCCGGGCGCCGTCTCCGCCACTCCAAGCTGCTCGATGCCGTCTCTCAGCGTGCTGGAGTCCGTCTCCTCCGCGGCCTGCATCGTCTGAGGTGTGGACGTTATGGCTGTAAACACAAGAACAGGTTTGAGTGGCGAAAATGTCGGAAACGTTGCACGACCTATTTAGACAACGTACGTGGTAGAGCAACTCACACATACCTTAGGTCAACTGCATGACTTTGTTGAATCAGTGTAATAAATGTTGCTACTGCAGGATGGTATATCTACAGGTACTGATCACTTAGGTTAACTAGCTAGCCGTAGCTAACTTGAAAGCACCGATATCATATTCTAGGGATTCTAAACTACGGTTTTTTACCTTAATAAAATCGTTGGTGCACGCACGTCTCGCAGATAAAACCGGTTGCATTGACGTATTATCTTCAACAATAGATGCATGGATCAGTCCACAAAACTAAACAAGCGCCCAGGGACATAAACATAGCGCCATTTTGGGAAGCCGGACTCGTCAGTGCTGCTCGCGACTCCCTACCCGTGATGATCTTCATAAATACGGATCGCTCGTGTGTGTAACGTAGGTTCCTAGTGAAACCATCTACATGACTTGGAAGTCCAATTTCAACGCAACGTCCACGGATACAACCTAACAGACCATACAAATCAGGCCCAAAGAAAAATTATAATTTATTATAGTTATAGTTTTAATCATGAGGTTAAGGTTAAGGTAAAGCCTATGTTTAATTCAAAAGTAATCTAACCAGATCTAATCTGACTCACACAGTATGGTCAAAGAGTATGGTTCAACCAGATGCAAAGCGGTAGAAAAAGTGTATGCGTCATTTCTATTGGTCAGACCTGTCGTCGATGCTGATTGGAGCATTTCAGCAGACCTGCAGTGTTTGAAAATGATTTGGCGGAAGGAAGGCCTGGTTCTGCTGTGTGGCTACTTTAGTTAGGATATCACGTTAGATAACCATGTTTTAAAAGGCTGAGAGAGCGAACACATCGAATCTCAAACTCCCGGTTAGAGTTTATGAGGTAAGTTTGAAACTTTTATACGTTTTGTCTTCGAACTAACTAGATAGCTAGCTCAGAGTCGTTAGTTTAGCGTTGCTAGCCGCCGCTAATCTGTTGTGGAGTTCAACGTACTACGTAGCCGTCGTTGCTAGCTTGAATATGTTATGTTACATGAAAAAAAACGTCATTATGTATCGTGTGTAGAACTTTAGTTTGCTTATACTGCTAGTTGGATCAAGGGATATTTATTTTTACCGCCAGCTAAACCAAAACGTTTCACAGACATGGCCCAGCGTGTGGCCGTGAGCGATGGTGCCGGGAGCTCCAAGTCGTCGTCTCGAGTTCGTGTTGCTGTCCGGCTGCGACCGTACATGGTCAAGCAGGACGAGAAGAACGAGGGTCCGTGTGTCAGAGGAACCGGACCTCAGAGCTTGGAGATAACCAACTGGAGGAACGCCACGGAGACGCTGCAATACCAGTGAGTGTCCGCGTTATGCAACATCTTTTAATCTCTTGTTTTGTGTGAACTTTGATCACGCTGAAGACTTTTGCGGTCATGAATACGGCTGATTAACAGCGTTCCCTGCAGGCTTACGGCTGTACCACACTGGGTGGTTGTGTTAATTCGATTAATTTTTATTTCAACTTTGGGGATGGTCTTTGAACCTGTGAGCTCTAGACCTGCAGTGCTCTACCACTGAGTTATATCTTACCAATCACCGGTGTAAAATCCGTTAAGGTTTGACGTATTCCACGGTGAAGATTCAACACAGCAAGAGGTCTTTCTCTCGTCGGTGAAGCCAATCCTACCGCACGTGCTGAACGGCCAGAACGCCAGCGTCTTCGCCTATGGACCAACAGGAGCCGGTATGTACCGCATGTTTGAACTTTTGATGTTATGAAATCTCTCTGTTCTCTGCGTCCTGTCTGCTATGGAGCAAGAAACCAACTCCGAGCTGCTTTTAAACGTGTTTCTCAGGCTAATTTTCAAGTTTTAAGAAATACATTTCCCACAGTGCATATTTTGCTTAAATTGCGGTACAGGGGGGCATTTGAACCTGTTTTCTCAACATGACTTCTCCCTCCCCTCTCCCCCCCCTCCTCCTCCCATCTACAGGTAAGACCCACACCATGCTGGGCAGCCCGGCCCAGCCAGGCGTGATTCCACGGGCGGTGAGGGAGGTGTTCCAGCTGGTCCGGGGGAGAGAGCGAGGAGGAGACGACTGGGACTACGCTGTGGGCATGTCCTACCTGGAGATCTACAATGAGAAGGTAGGAGCCACACCAGGGTCTGTCGCTGCCACAAGAACCTGATGTGTTTGTGTAGTGCCCGTTTCCCCCAAACTCTAACCACTAAGCTATACCCTATCCCCCTGTGTCCAGGTGTTGGACCTGCTCTCCCCCAGCACCCAGGACCTTCCCATCCGTGAGGACAAGGACAGAAACATCCTCATCCCAGGCCTCACCCACACCACCCTGCACTCCTTCTCTGAGTTTGACTCCCATTTCATTCCTGCCAGCCTCAACCGCACCACGGCCTCCACCAAGCTGAACCAGCGCTCTAGCCGCAGCCATGCCGTGCTGCTCATCAAGGTGTTCGAATCACACGCACCCAATCCTATTTCAACATTTTAGTGATTCAGCCAACTCACGTTTTCTTTCTAAAGAGACGGTATAAATAAAGTGTATTTGAGTCTCCCATCACGGGGAAGCATCTTAACAGGTCCTGGTCTCTGTGTGGTAGTCCAGTTGAGTCTCCCATCACGGGGAAGCATCTTAACAGGTCCTGGTCTCTGTGTGGTAGTCCAGTTGAGTCTCCCATCACGGGGAAGCATCTTAACAGGTCCTGGTCTCTGTGTGGTAGTCCAGTTGAGTCTCCCATCACGGGGAAGCATCTTAACAGGTCCTGGTCTCTGTGTGGTAGTCCAGTTGAGTCTCCCATCACGGGGAAGCATCTTAACAGGTCCTGGTCTCTGTGTGGTAGTCCAGTTGAGTCTCCCATCACGGGGAAGCATCTTAACAGGTCCTGGTCTCTGTGTGGTAGTCCAGTTGAGTCTCCCATCACGGGGAAGCATCTTAACAGGTCCTGGTCTCTGTGTGGTAGTCCAGTTGAGTCTCCCATCACGGGGAAGCATCTTAACAGGTCCTGGTCTCTGTGTGGTAGTCCAGTTGAGTCTCCCATCACGGGGAAGCATCTTAACAGGTCCTGGTCTCTGTGTGGTAGTCCAGTTGAGTCTCCCATCACGGGGAAGCATCTTAACAGGTCCTGGTCTCTGTGTGGTAGTCCAGTTGAGTCTCCCATCACGGGGAAGCATCTTAACAGGTCCTGGTCTCTGTGTGGTAGTCCAGTTGAGTCTCCCATCACGGGGAAGCATCTTAACAGGTCCTGGTCTCTGTGTGGTAGTCCAGTTGAGTCTCCCATCACGGGGAAGCATCTTAACAGGTCCTGGTCTCTGTGTGGTAGTCCAGTTGAGTCTCCCATCACGGGGAAGCATCTTAACAGGTCCTGGTCTCTGTGTGGTAGTCCAGTTGAGTCTCCCATCACGGGGAAGCATCTTAACAGGTCCTGGTCTCTGTGTGGTAGTCCAGTTGAGTCTCCCATCACGGGGAAGCATCTTAACAGGTCCTGGTCTCTGTGTGGTAGTCCAGTTGAGTCTCCCATCACGGGGAAGCATCTTAACAGGTCCTGGTCTCTGTGTGGTAGTCCAGTTGAGTCTCCCATCACGGGGAAGCATCTTAACAGGTCCTGGTCTCTGTGTGGTAGTCAAGTTGAGTCTCCCATCACGGGGAAGCATCTTAACAGGTCCTGGTCTCTGTGTGGTAGTCCAGTTGAGTCTCCCATCACGGGGAAGCATCTTAACAGGTCCTGGTCTCTGTGTGGTAGTCCAGTTGAGTCTCCCATCACGGGGAAGCATCTTAACAGGTCCTGGTCTCTGTGTGGTAGTCCAGTTGAGTCTCCCATCACGGGGAAGCATCTTAACAGGTCCTGGTCTCTGTGTGGTAGTCCAGTTGAGTCTCCCATCACGGGGAAGCATCTTAACAGGTCCTGGTCTCTGTGTGGTAGTCCAGTTGAGTCTCCCATCACGGGGAAGCATCTTAACAGGTCCTGGTCTCTGTGTGGTAGTCCAGTTGAGTCTCCCATCACGGGGAAGCATCTTAACAGGTCCTGGTCTCTGTGTGGTAGTCCAGTTGAGTCTCCCATCACGGGGAAGCATCTTAACAGGTCCTGGTCTCTGTGTGGTAGTCCAGGATTTGGTAGCTGGTGCTGACAGGAAGTCTCTCCCTGCCCCGCTCTCTGGCTCTGCCCTGCCAGCTGGACCCTCAGGGAGAGAGACACACGCTCTGGACCCTCTCACTGCTGGGGGCTATACTAGGGGTTGACCAATATTAAGCAATTTTATGATTATCGGTATCAGTCATCCTAGAGACATGGTAGTGAGCTGGTCAGGTAATCAGCATCTCTTCTCTGGTCGAGTCAGCCTGATCAGCATCTCTTCTCTGGTCGAGTCAGCATGACTTCTCTTACCTTGCTCTTCTCCTCCTCTCTCACTTTTCCATCATCCTGCCCCCCCCCCCACCCCAACCCTCCATACTGACCGCTCTGTCCTTCCTCACATCTCCTACCCACCCCCTCCACCCTCACCCCCCTCTTTCCACTCCTCCGTCTGTTGTACTCTTCCCCACACATCTTCCCTAACCCCCTCCACCCAACCCCTCTCCCCCAGGTGGTGCGTACTCAGCGCTGCCCCCCCGGCCGCCAGCAGACAGGGAAGCTATACCTAGTGGACCTGGCCGGCTCGGAGGACAACCGGCGCACGGGCAACCAGGGTCTGCGCCTGAAGGAGAGCGGGGCCATCAACCTGTCTCTGTTCACCCTCAGCAAGGTGGTGGACTCCCTGAACGCAGGGGGCTCCTGCCGGGTGCCGTACCGGGACAGCAAGCTCACACGCCTCCTCCAGGACTCCCTGGGAGGCTCCGCCCACGCCGTCATGGTGACCAACATCGCGCCTGAGTACACCTTCTACTTTGACACCTTCACGGCGCTCAACTTCGCCGCCAAGTCCAAGCAGGTCGTCAACAGGCCCTTCGTCAGGGAGACGGTCGCCGTGCCGACTAAACAAGGTGAGGAGGGAAAGCAGAACTAGCTCTGATGTTTTAATGAAGTGTATATAGTGTGTGTGTATATATAATATAATTATGAATCAGTACATTTGAAGTAATGGATGTTAGTGTAAGTCAGGTTGGACAGAAGTAGCTGGTTGTGACCCCTAGAAGGTGCTGCTGTGCTCTGCTCTGCAGTGAAGCGCTCCAGAGATGAGCAGGAGGCCCCAGAGCCCCAGAAGAAGAAACTCAAGGAAGGGAAGAAGAAGAAGAACCAGGAAGTCCCCTCACCGTCCACACAAACACACAGGTTGGAATCTCTGCCCTCACACGGCGCCTATGTTTCCCATCATGCCCTGTCCCAGGGGAAGCATCTTAACAGGTCCTGGTCTCTGTGTGGTAGTCCAGGATTTGGTAGCTGGTGCTGACAGGAAGTCTCTCCCTGCCTCGCTCTCTGGCTCTGCCCTGCCAGCTGGACCCTCAGGGAGAGAGACACACGCTCTGGACCCTCTCACTGCTGGGGGTCACACTTCCACTGTTTCATTTAACAGACTCATGCTAAAAGTGTTGTCTTTTAGTATGTCATGTCTGATCATCCTCTGATTGTCTCCCCTCCTCCCCTCCTCCTCCAGCCCCTCAGACCAGCAGTCAGTGCTGGACAGGCTGATTGCTCTTGAGAAGATGATGATGGGGTCTCCAGAGAGGGTGCGACTCAACCTCCTCCAGACCATGGCTCAGTCCCGAAAGGAGATCCAGGTACACACTCACACCCCAGACAGACAGCTCCTTGTGTCTGAACCCCCGCTAACCTCCCGCTAACCCCCCCTCCCGCCAACCTCCCACTGTCTCTGCAGGAGCTCAAGAAGAAGCAGCAGCAGTTTGAGAGCAGAGCCCGGGAGCTGGGCCAGCCAGGCGACACAGAGCCCCTCTTCAGGAGCATGCTGCCCCCCCTGCACAGGAAGCAGTCCACCGCCGCCCGGCCCAGCAAGCAGCAGGCTGTGGTCTCACCCCTGCAGGGTCAGTACCAGCGCTAACCCCCTGCAGGGTCAGTACCAGCGCTAGCCCCCTGCAGGGTCAGTACCAGCGCTGACCTCTTGAACTTGTCGTGCTGCAGCTGAGAGCCTGATGGGCCCATGCAGCGTGTTAGTGCAGCTGTCAGCAGGAGCCTGCCTCCCCAGTCCTCCCAGAGGCTTCCCAGCAGCCCTGCTGTGTGAGGCAGGAGGGGGGCAGGTCTGCCAGAGGGCCTCCTCCTCCAGGCTCCAGTTGCTCCCCAGGGTCTGCTCCAGGATCACATTCCACCAAGCTGCTGGTGCAGAGGGATCCTGTTCAGGAGGAGGGAGGGGCAGTGCGGGAGGAGAAGGAGGAATGAGGGGCGGAGGAAGAGGAGGAGGGAGGATGGTAGAGGGGAGGAGAAGGAGAATGCTGAAACGGCAGTTGTTGGCATCAGGTTGTTCTGAGCTCTGTTCAGCTTGAATAAGCAGCACGTTAGCTGCAGCCCGACATGAAACCTAGCCGCTGCTTTCATCTTGCAGGATCATCAATCAGGTTATTGATTAGAGACCCAGTCTGATCTAACGCCCCCAGGTCTCTTCAGAGACAGCAGCAGCAGGAGGAAGATGAGGGGTAAAGAATATCCAAACACTATCTCGACACAGCATCTACCATGTATATATTTTGGGGGGAAATCTTTCAATTTAATTTTCTAGTGTCTCAAGTTAAATGATTTGAGGTGAGACAAACAAACCTATAGTTTTTTTCTATCCACAAGGATAAGAGAAGTTACCACCCCACACACTGCTGACCTACCTCCCCATAGTTATGTAAGCCCTGTAGTGTGTGTGTGTGTGTGTGACAGCCTTCGTCCTGCCTCCACAGTGAGCCAGCTGCAGTCTCTCCAGCCGTGTGCCCTGGTCCACAAGACGTCCGTGTGCCTGAAGAGGAGTGAGGGCAAGAAGCTGCTGGAGCAGGCAGAGGTAGCTGGGTCGCCTGGTTACTGCACATGCAGCGTGATCACATGATCACATGAGCCGCTGTCTGCCTCCTACTGAGGGACGACACGAGAGGTGGAACTGTGAGATTTGTTGTTGTGTTTATATTTGTTCTCTGATCTCCTCTCTCCCTCCTCCCCGGTTCTCCCTCTCTGTCTCCTCTCCCTCCTCCCCGGTTCTCCCTCTCTGTCTCCTGTCTCCCTCCTCCCCGGTTCTCCCTCTCTGTCTCCTCTCTCCCTCCTCCCCGGTTCTCCCTCTCTGTCTCCTCTCTCCCTCCTCCCCGGTTCTCCCTCTCTGTCTCCTCTCCCTCCTCCCCGGTTCTCTGTCTCCTCTCCCTCCTCCCCGGTTCTCCCTCTCTGTCTCCTCTCCCTCCTCCCCGGTTCTCCCTCTCTGTCTCCTCTCCCTCCTCCCCGGTTCTCCCTCTCCCTCCTCCCCGGTTCTCCCTCTCTGTCTCCTCTCCCTCCTCCCCGGTTCTCCCTCTCTGTCTCCTCTCCCTCCTCCCCGGTTCTCCCTCTCTGTCTCCTCTCCCTCCTCCCCGGTTCTCCCTCTCTGTCTCCTCTCCCTCCTCCCCGGTTCTCCCTCTCTGTCTCCTCTCCCTCCTCCCCGGTTCTCCCTCTCTGTCTCCTCTCCCTCCTCCCCAGCCCCTGGAGGGGAAGGAGAACTCAGGCCTGGGTGGCTGGGAGTCTCACCTGGACTCATCCGTGCTGGAGCGATCCTGCCAGAACATCCTGCAGGTGCTGAACAGCGGCTCTCTCAAGGAGCTGAAGAGCCTGCAGCAGATCGGAGACAAGAAGGCCAAGCTGATCCTGGGCTGGAGGGAGGTGAACGGCAGCTTCACACAGGTGGAGTACACACACCTTCCCCCCCCCCCACACACACACACACACACACCGTCCTCACACTCAGGCGGCACTTCCAGGTCTTGGTTTTCTGCTTTAGAAGCGGTGCATGTAGGATGTATTTGGCTTTGGTCTGCTAAATTAATTAAATGTAAAGTATCCGTTTAGTTTTGTGAATGAGGTGTGATGTCACTTCCTGTCCAGGTGGAGGACTTGACCAAGATAGAGGGCATCACTGCTAAGAGGTTCTCATCCTTCATGAAGGTAGGTGGCTCAGTGACGCGTCGTAAGCCTCTCCTGCTGCTGGGGAACATGACACCTTCCTGTCAGTTTGCTTTTAGTGTCTCTTGTTTTTCAAGCTGCTAGTTTCATTAATTCATTTTCAATCTTTTCTTTGCAGGCTAACATACTCAGCGTGATGGGGAAGTGATGATTTGCTTCCAGGACACAGTTTTATTTACAGTTATAAGAATGATTTGTTTTATTCTGCTTTTATTATTTTCTCTAAACTCTGTACATAATCGTATTTTACCTGTCTTTTGTTTTTATTAGAAATGTCTTGAGAATTTAACTTGTGGTGTTTTTGCAGTAATGTCAGTATTCCACCTGGGGGCGATATACTGCTTTTCAATAAACGTCAAATTTTCTTTTTGTGTCAAAACTATATTTTTTGATCATTTAAATGAAGAATTGGGATGTTTGTGTGCATGGAGCTTGCTTATCTGACCGAATCGTCCATATTTCCAAGCGTGCTTTTGGAGGTGTTACGTTTCCTGATCAAGGCGCCTCTTGTTGCCTTGGCCCGTATTCACGTGAAGTCCGATACCTGTTCAAGGACCAAATAAATCTGGTTCAAGTCTCCAGAGTGACATCTATTCAGCCGATGCTGACAAATGTGCTTTCCCCATCTTACGGGTGTATCTGTGTGTCAGCACCTGAGCGCGGGGGGCTGGGGGAGGGCTGGAGCGCGCGGCCATCCTCCCCTCCCACCGCACGTACGCTACTTG
Organism: Thaleichthys pacificus; assembly: GCA_023658055.1. Classification (NCBI taxonomy): domain Eukaryota; kingdom Metazoa; phylum Chordata; class Actinopteri; order Osmeriformes; family Osmeridae; genus Thaleichthys; species Thaleichthys pacificus. The sequence goes on along the minus strand of CM042856.1, from coordinate 17,782,631 downwards.
CATTTCAGTTGATTCTTTTCACGCTGTCCACTCTCATCCACCCTGCCGCGGCACCCCCGAGCGCAGCACTTTGAACCCACGATACTTCAAGTAAATCGCCACTTAGGATATAAACCCTGCAGGTTTTTTTTATTCCCCGTTACAGCAAACGTGTCCGTATTTGGGACACATTTTCCATCACCTTATCTCCCAGTGAGCTGTAACTAGAGGGAGGTGGACGTACCCTTGTATTTGGTTCTCAGTTGAAGACGATGTAGCCTAATGCACCAGCAAAGGACCTTCTGGGGATTTTGAGTTCTCTCTCAAGGTGAGTTGTTTATATTTAGTTACGGCCAAACAATTTTCTGTCGCTTGAATGAAATATTTATTCGTAGAATGCCCTGTTTATAATAAATGAAATTGTCTTGTACCACGATGCATTTGTGTCCAAAACGATCACCTGCATCAGAGGTTGCATATATTTCATGTTATTCTTCTACCAGTTTTGTTTGCATAAAATGAGAACCATCGTTTGTTATTTACGTATTCCGGTAGCCCGTGTTTCATGCACCCCCCCCCCCCCCCCCCCTCCGTCCATAGTGTTTTTTTCTCCTTGCTCCGGCTTTGTCCCGTATCCCTGCCTCCGCCGTACTATCTCCTCATCCCATTGTTCAAGTCTTCCCCAGAAGACCGAACGGCCCTTTGTGCTTAAGTAAATATGAAATAAAGCACAGGGTAGACGCACCTGCACAGGCCTGTGGCCACTACCTTTCCGTTTCAACAGAATCCAGCGTCATGTTTTCCTACAGTGCTGCTTTGGGCTACTCCTTGATTTTAATATTTGATGTCTCCATATTCAATCTAAATGGTTTCCGTCAAAGGTGTTTCTTTGGTGTAATTCCCATAGTTGACCCAAAAATGACCATATGTGTATGAACAAATTCCAGTTAGATGTGATTAACAGTTCCATAAGGCCAGTTATGGATGTGGTGAGATGTCATGTTTGTGAGCATCAGGACTGGGACCTTGAGAGGCTTTGGATTAGTGAAGAGCTTCTGATCGTCCAGAGAGAGTGGATGCTCGTCTGCCCGTCCACACTAACACCCAGCTCTACAAGCATGGCGGCAGCGCTGACACCATGCTGTGCTGTTTACCTGAGGAGCTGTTTGTCCCCTCAGGTGAACAGCAGTCAGCACCAGACACACCACCCTCGCTCGTCAACATGGCTGCCAGCCCCAGCTCCACCCCCAGCGCCTGGCTCGCTGACCAGCAGCCCTCGCCCAGCCGGGCCGCCTCCCCTGTCTCCCCCCAGCCTGCCGGGGGTGACCCAGAAACCCCCCCACCCCCGGGCACCCAGCCAGGCCCTCCACTAAGCCTCTCGCAGGACGAGCTGGTCATCGTGATCGACGAGAAGCTGGAGAACAGTAAGCAGACTGCGGCTCACGGCAGGCTGGATCCAGGGCAGGCTGGCATGTGTCTGTTTGGCTGGATCGGGAAGTGTCGGATCCATTTAACATTCGATTACTACTTTTCCAGCATGCACGCAAACAACATACACACACACAAGAGCTCAGGCACGCACTCATTAAACTAATTACTGTTTCTGTTGTCCAGTCACTAACGAGAGTGTGTGTTTCTAGGTAACAGTATTCACCCGTCTAAAGCAGAAGCAGGCTCTCCTGTCATCTCGTCTCCTCCCAGAAGACAACACTCCATCTCCTACTCGCACCACCCCCACCACAGCAAGACCAGGAAGGGGAGCCGTGCCAGCTCCATCGGCTACACCGCCTTCTCCCCGCGCCCCTCCATCTCCCGCCACTCCAGCATCGCCACCAACCCCCCCCTGGACCGCTCCAAGCCCAAAGACTATCTCCTCCTGGCCGTGCTGGCCTGCTTCTGTCCTGTCTGGCCCATCAACATCGTGGGATTAGTTTACTCCATTATGGTAAGAGGGAGGAGGGGGGGGGGGGGCAGGGGGGGAGAAGGGAGGGAGGAGGAGGGCAGGAGGTGAGGAGGGGGAGGGGGGGCAGGAGAGATTGAGGAGGTGTGAGGCCCATTCCTCTTGGTTGGTTCTGCTGTGGTCCTCAGCTGTCCTTACTGAACGCTGCGTGGAAGTGGGCTTGTGGTCTCTGAGTCTATCAGACACTCTATCTCAGGCCTCAGATATCCTCCTCTATTCATTACTGACCGCTGAGCGTCCAGACACTCCTCCTCCCTCGGCCCCCCCGCTCTGGGGCTGCGCTGAGGGACACCTGACTCAGAGGCGCTGGGGGTTTGGTGACTCTGTGGAATAGAGTCACCCCCCCCCCCCCCCCCACACTCGTGTCTGCCCAACTGTCCTGTCAATAAATAACACCCCAAAACGTCTTTATAAATAGAAGTGCATCGTCCTACTAGCCTGTCCTGGTCAGACTGGAGGAGGGTGTGTCACAGTACCTAACCCTGTGTCCTGTGTCCTCAGTCTAAGAACAGCCTGGAGCAGGGGAACCTGGACGGAGCTCGACGTCTCGGCCGCGTGGCCAAGATGCTGTCGCTGGTGTCTCTGGTGGGAGGAACCCTCATCATCATCGCCTGCATCGTCAACCTGGCCAGTGAGTATCAGGAACTGACACAGGATCTTTAAACCCCTGCCAAGCCGAGGGACCTTCAGACCACCTTTCTTGCTCAACACCCCCCTACAAACAAACAAACAAACCGTAACGTCTTTCTTATTATATATATTTTTTTGTTTACTTTCATTCTTGAGGTAATTACCGATCTGGAGATGTTGAAAGGGCAGATGGGTGACAGCCGTTCCCCTTGTTACGTATCATGTCGTCTTTAAGACGAGAGCACCGTGTCCGGGGACTCTGGGGCGCTCTGCTCACCTCCCCTGGAGCAGTCTGGTTCATTCACTGAAGCTGAAGAAGTTACTTAACATCAGTTCTCTTTTTGAACCTTAAAAATATTCTAAAAAAAGAGAGCGATTGCATCCTGCTGTGTGTTAATAAGAGAGAGAGATGCTCATTTGCTCAGAGGAGCGTCAGACTGGAAGGGAAACGTCTGCTTCCTGTCCATAGCTGGAGCAGGAGCTGAAGGCCGGCTTAACTCCCTTTTCTCTTACATAACCGCTCCCCTCTGGACTGTGTAACCCTAACCCTCCATGTTCAGCTGCAGAATATAAAGTTACTGATACCCCTGTCTGTTTTTAATCCCTTTCTTTTTTTAGTCAATGTGAAATCCTGAGAGTCACTTCCTGCATGAAGTAGGAAGTCAGCTGACCAGGCCGGCCGCCTCGCCCACTCCCACCTCTAGCTGTAATCATTACCAGGATAAGTGACTAATATACTCGTGATATACGTACAAACATACCTCTATAACCCATTATAACCCCTCCTTTTCTTAACGGGAACTAAGTTTATAATATGCAAGCTGCTTCTCTTGTCGGTCTGTGTGAGGGTGAATAGACAATTAGATTACTTCCTCTTTCGTATTCCACCTGCCGTTTTCCGGAACCTTCCTCTGGGGGGGGGGGGGGGGGGGGGAGACTGGCACCATCCCTTCACAGCTTGAGTGACACATGCGCGGCCGACAACAAAATGTCTGCCAAGTCCATCCCTCACCGACGACTCAGAAACTCAGCTGACTGCTACGTCTCAGAGAGGGGTTTGGGGAAGAGGAGCGATCTAAAGATCTCACACCCCTTCTGCTTCTCTGGAACCTCATGGCAAATTCAACCTGACTGGGAGCCATTTTATATTTGGGGGAGAGAGAGATGGAGGAAGTGTGTGTTTGTGAGAGATGGAGAGAATGTTTGTGAGAGAGAAAGATAAGTGTGTCTGGGATAAAGAGAGAGAGAGCGAGAGAGAGAGCGAGAGAGAGGGAGGTTGTGATGATGTCTGTCTCTGCGTGCTGAAAGGATGAGGAAGCGTTTCAGGCAGAGGGCGGACTCACCCTAGACGAGTACGACAAGTGTGCCAAAAATGGACCCGAACCCTTCAGCTCCTCTCACCGTAACCAAGCCAGCGGTGGAGTACATCTGGAAGGTTCTGAGTGACTCTGTGGTGTTTGGTGTGTGAGGGATCGTCTCCCTGGTCCAGAGAGCGTTAGCAGCAGAACACCAGCTCCTGTGAGGGTTCCTGCTGTGGTGAGGAGCCCAAACACTATTTCTTGTACGCTATTTTGATAACGACGTTTGTAAAGAATTATTCTCAAAGAAACAGAAAAAGATTTTCGAACACTAGTTTCATAACGGGACAATGCTCTGATGAAGTGAGCCACGGACTGATGATGATGATGTTGTTGTTGTCCTAGTTTAGATAAACAAAGCAGACAGGATCAGTACATATGTCCTCTATGTCATGCTGCACTCTGGAACCCATCCTGAACCCTCCCTCACCCCTCCTCACCTCCTTCCCTCCTCCTTCCCTCCTCCTCACCCCTCCCTCCTCCTCACCCCTCCCTCCTCACCCCTCCCTCCTCCTCACCCCTCCCTTCTCTGGAACCTGACACCCGCGTTGAACAAGTCCACCATCGAGGGGCTGCCTGATCAAACTACCAATCAGCCTGTCAAGAAGCATTTATATGCATGAGGCTTGTGTGACAGAAGCAGTAGTTTATAAGCATGTTCATCCTGTAGTGACACAGAGCTGGAGCTGTGGCGTTCCAGCCACGACAGCAGAACACCTCCAGAGGAGGGCCATGTTCTGATTTAGAACCCCCTTTTTTTTTCTCCAGTGATTGATTATATGAATATTGATGTTGTTATATCCTATCCTTATATCATAAGACGTGGATCTAATATCCTAATGAAATCTTTGTGATTTTTCTCCTGAATTTTGATCCCTGATTCTCCCTGTATTCCTACTATCAGAACCAGGAACTATTTATCAGTCGGTCTGAGCACCTGTCTCTAAAGGCTAGCCTCCTAACCCTATGACAGTACACAGTCATTCTTACATACGGTGAATTTTCTGTATTGATGAAAACGTATTTTATTAGTCTTTACTCTGTTAGTATTTAAGTGTTTAAATTTAATTGTAATCGAGAGTCAATATTATTCTGCAGGAAACTTCTGTATTGTGAATTATACTTAGTGGATATGAGTTAGCATTCTAGCTATTCTACTAGAAACACAGAACCTGTGAGCCTCATGTAATCTCCACCAGTGTGTGTGTACAGCCTCTGGCTACTATAATCTCTGTGACTATTGGCATGTTGTTAAATCTTATTGGTGTGTCGATGAGGGTGATCATCACACAGGTAACCAGACTGTACTGTCTGGTTACCTGTCTGGTTACCTGTCTGGTTACCTGTCTGGTTACCTGTCTGGGTCCTGGATGCTTCCTAATAAAAACACTGCATGGAGTTCCGTCTGTGTGTGTGTGTGTCTGGCTGTCTGTGTGTGTGTGTGTGTGTCTGGCTGTCTGTGTGTGTCTGGCTGTCTGTGTGTGTGTGTCTGGCTGTCTGGCTGTCTGTGTGTGTGTCTGGCTGTCTGTGTGTGTGTGTGTCTGGCTGTCTGTGTGTGTGTGTCTGGCTGTCTTGTCTGTGTGCTGGCTGGCTAACTGTGTGTACGTGTGTGTGTGTGTCTGGCTGTCTTGTCTGTGTGCTGGCTGGCTAACTGTGTGTACGTGTGTGTGTGTGTCTGGCTGTCTGTGTACTGTGTGTGTCTGGCTGTCTGTGTACTGTGTGTCTGGCTGTCTGTGTGTGTGTGTCTGGCTGTCTTGTCTGTGTGCTGGCTGGCTAACTGTGTGTACGTGTGTGTGTGTGTCTGTGTGTGTGTGTCTGGCTGTCTGTGTACTGTGTGTGTCTGGCTGTCTGTGTACTGTGTGTCTGGCTGTCTTGTCTGTGTGCTGGCTGTCTGTGTACTGTGTGTGTCTGGCTGTCTGTGTACTGTGTGTCTGGCTGTCTTGTCTGTGTGCTGGCTGGCTAACTGTGTGTGTGTGTGTGTGTGTGTCTGCTTACTGTGGGAGCTCAGCTGAGATTGATGTGTGGGGAGAGAAACAACTGCAGCTTTGGAAATTATTAGTGTGTGTGTGTGTGTGTGTGTCATACAGTAGAAAGAAGCTTTACGGGCTATAGAAGAGAGTGAGAGAAGAGTTAGAGAGAGAGAGCAGAGAAGATGGAGGAAGGAGAGAGTCTGAAGACGAGCTCTGATCCTCCTGGTGTAACGAGCCAGACTGATGCTCTGAAGTGACGAGCTCGTAACACATCTAGAGCAGTCAGGTGGCAGAGCGGTTAGGGAATCGGGCTAGTAATCAGAAGGTTGCCAGATGACGTTGTGTCCTTGGGCAAGGCACTTAACCCTACTTGCCTTGGGGAGAATGTCCCTGTACTTACTGTAAGTCGTTCTGGATAAGAGCGTCTGCTAAATGACAATGTAAATATTCTCATGGGAAAAGGATCCCAGCTAATATTAGATTAGGAGTCTTCTAGATCTATTTGTGCTCAGACAGAACCATGTCTAGAACCATGTTTAGAGATGAAGAAAGACAGATATATGGAGACGCACACACAGCACCTGGGACCCACACCTGGGCGCACACACACACACACACACACCACACACACACACACCACACACACACACACACACCACACACACACACACAGCTGCCACACACACACACCACACACACACACACACACATACAGAGATGGCAAAAGTACACACATCCTTCACTCAAGTAGAAGTACAGATACTCATGTTTAAAGTAAAGAAGTATTGGCTCTGACATACTTACCATCTCTGCAACAGTAACAACAGTCTAATAACATAAGTGTAATAACAACATAATACAGGGTTCCTGCGGGGTCTTAAAAAGTCTACAATTCAGAACTTTAAATTTAAGGCCTTAAAACGTCATAAAAACGGCCAGATTTTCATCCGAGGTCTTAAATTTCATTTAGTCAGTTCTTAAAGGTTTTACCCTCGTTCATTTCCAGAAATGCTGGCAGAAAGTTATTACAAAGTAGCAAAAAAGTATTGAGTTGTAGCCTACAAAGCGGAGCTCTAGAGTCCAGTGTTCGAATTACGGGGGGGCTTGGGGGGGGGGGGTTTGACCCCCCTAATTAAGACTTGGACCCCCCCCAAAAGAGGTAAAAACAACAGGTCGGGGGGGTCGATACATTTATATATCGTTCTTACATATACTTAAGTAAAAGGTTACCATTACCTGTTTTAGTGTCATGCAGGTAACTGGACCTCATGTCATATTAATACATGAATACAAAAAGACACTATAGACATGCAGCGCATTCGCCAGGAATCCATGTTGGCCAATGGGTGATCAGGAATGTCTCTATTCTCAGTCATGTCGACATCGCTAACTCCCTCTGTCTCATCCATAACGTTTACAACAACACTGTGACAAGGTAATAACAGTGTAATAACAGTGTAATAACAGCGTAATAACAGCGTAATAACAGCGTAATAACAGCGTAATAACAGCGTAATAACAGCGTAATAACAGTGTAATAGGAACTTAAGATAAAGTAAAGAAGTGTTTGTACTTTGAAGCTTCCCATCTCTGCACACATATACCTACACACAAACAAATATGCACGCACGCACACATACCTACACACACATACACACACACACCACACACATACACACACACAAACAGAGATGGCAAAAGTACACACATCCTTCACTCAAGTAGAAGTACAGATACTCATGTTTAAAGTAAAGAAGTATTGGCTCTGACATATACTTACCATCTCTGCAACAGTAACAACAGTCTAATAACATAAGTGTAATAACAACATAATACAGGGTTCCTGCGGGGTCTTAAAAAGTCTACAATTCAGAACTTTAAATTTAAGGCCTTAAAACGTCATAAAAACGGCCAGATTTTCATCCGAGGTCTTAAATTTCATTTAGTCAGTTCTTAAAGGTTTTACCCTCGTTCATTTCCAGAAATGCTGGCAGAAAGTTACTACAAAGTAGCAAAAAAGTATTGAGTTGTAGCCTACAAAGCGGAGCTCTAGAGTCCAGTGTTCGAATTACGGGGGGGCTTGGGGGGCCTAATTAAGACTTGGACCCCCCCCAAAAGAGGTAAAAACAACAGGTCGGGGGGGTCGATACATTTATATATCGTTCTTACATATACTTAAGTAAAAGGTTACCATTACCTGTTTTAGTGTCATGCAGGTAACTGGACCTCATGTCATATTAATACATTAATACAAAAAGATACTATAGACATGCAGCGCATTCGCCAGGAATCCATGTTGGCCAATGGGTGATCAGGAATGTCTATTCTCAGTCATGTCGACATCGCTAACTCCCTCTGTCTCATCCATAACGTTTACAACAACACTGTGACAAGGTAATAACAGTGTAATAACAGTGTAATAACAGTGTAATAACAGTGTAATAACAGCGTAATAACAGCGTAATAACAGCGTAATAACAGCGTAATAACAGCGTAATAACAGCGTAATAGGAACTTAAGATAAAGTAAAGAAGTGTTTGTACTTTGAAGCTTCCCATCTCTGCACACATATACCTACACACAAACAAATATGCACGCACGCACACATACCTACACACACATACACACACACACCACACACATACACACACACAAACAGAGATGGCAAAAGTACACACATCCTTCACTCAAGTAGAAGTACAGATACTCATGTTTAAAGTAAAGAAGTATTGGCTCTGACATATACTTACCATCTCTGCAACAGTAACAACAGTCTAATAACATAAGTGTAATAACAACATAATACAGGGTTCCTGCGGGGTCTTAAAAAGTCTACAATTCAGAACTTTAAATTTAAGGCCTTAAAACGTCATAAAAACGGCCAGATTTTCATCCGAGGTCTTAAATTTCATTTAGTCAGTTCTTAAAGGTTTTACCCTCGTTCATTTCCAGAAATGCTGGCAGAAAGTTATTACAAAGTAGCAAAAAAGTATTGAGTTGTAGCCTACAAAGCGGAGCTCTAGAGTCCAGTGTTCGAATTACGGGGGGGCTTGGGGGGGGGGGGGTTTGACCCCCCTAATTAAGACTTGGACCCCCCCCAAAAGAGGTAAAAACAACAGGTCGGGGGGGTCGATACATTTATATATCGTTCTTACATATACTTAAGTAAAAGGTTACCATTACCTGTTTTAGTGTCATGCAGGTAACTGGACCTCATGTCATATTAATACATGAATACAAAAAGACACTATAGACATGCAGCGCATTCGCCAGGAATCCATGTTGGCCAATGGGTGATCAGGAATGTCTCTATTCTCAGTCATGTCGACATCGCTAACTCCCTCTGTCTCATCCATAACGTTTACAACAACACTGTGACAAGGTAATAACAGTGTAATAACAGTGTAATAACAGTGTAATAACAGCGTAATAACAGCGTAATAACAGCGTAATAACAGCGTAATAACAGTGTAATAGGAACTTAAGCTAAAGTAAAGAAGTGTTTGTACTTTGAAGCTTCCCATCTCTGCACACATATACCTACACACAAACAAATATGCACGCACGCACACATACCTACACACACATACACACACACACCACACACATACACACACACAAACAGAGATGGCAAAAGTACACACATCCTTCACTCAAGTAGAAGTACAGATACTTATGTTTAAAGTAAAGAAGTATTGGCTCTGACATATACTTACCATCTCTGCAACAGTCTAATAACATAAGTGTAATAACAACATAATACAGGGTTCCTGCGGGGTCTTAAAAAGTCTACAATTCAGAACTTTAAATTTAAGGCCTTAAAACGTCATAAAAACGGCCAGATTTTCATCCGAGGTCTTAAATTTCATTTAGTCAGTTCTTAAAGGTTTTACCCTCGTTCATTTCCAGAAATGCTGGCAGAAAGTTATTACAAAGTAGCAAAAAAGTATTGAGTTGTAGCCTACAAAGCGGAGCTCTAGAGTCCAGTGTTCGAATTACGGGGGGGCTTGGGGGGGGGGGGGTTTGACCCCCCTAATTAAGACTTGGACCCCCCCCAAAAGTGGTAAAAACAACAGGTCAGGGGGGTCGATACATTTATATATCGTTCTTACATATACTTAAGTAAAAGGTTACCATTACCTGTTTTAGTGTCATGCAGGTAACTGGACCTCATGTCATATTAATACATTAATACAAAAAGATACTATAGACATGCAGCGCATTCGCCAGGAATCCATGTTGGCCAATGGGTGATCAGGAATGTCTATTCTCAGTCATGTCGACATCGCTAACTCCCTCTGTCTCATCCATAACGTTTACAACAACACTGTGACAAGGTAATAACAGTGTAATAACAGTGTAATAACAGCGTAATAACAGCGTAATAACAGCGTAATAACAGCGTAATAACAGCGTAATAACAGCGTAATAACAGCGTAATAACAGTGTAATAGGAACTTAAGATAAAGTAAAGAAGTGTTTGTACTTTGAAGCTTCCCATCTCTGCACACATATACCTACACACAAACAAATATGCACGCACGCACACATACCTACACACACATACACACACACACCACACACATACACACACACAAACAGAGATGGCAAAAGTACACACATCCTTCACTCAAGTAGAAGTACAGATACTCATGTTTAAAGTAAAGAAGTATTGGCTCTGACATATACTTACCATCTCTGCAACAGTAACAACAGTCTAATAACATAAGTGTAATAACAACATAATACAGGGTTCCTGCGGGGTCTTAAAAAGTCTACAATTCAGAACTTTAAATTTAAGGCCTTAAAACGTCATAAAAACGGCCAGATTTTCATCCGAGGTCTTAAATTTCATTTAGTCAGTTCTTAAAGGTTTTACCCTCGTTCATTTCCAGAAATGCTGGCAGAAAGTTACTACAAAGTAGCAAAAAAGTATTGAGTTGTAGCCTACAAAGCGGAGCTCTAGAGTCCAGTGTTCGAATTACGGGGGGGCTTGGGGGGCCTAATTAAGACTTGGACCCCCCCCAAAAGAGGTAAAAACAACAGGTCGGGGGGGTCGATACATTTATATATCGTTCTTACATATACTTAAGTAAAAGGTTACCATTACCTGTTTTAGTGTCATGCAGGTAACTGGACCTCATGTCATATTAATACATTAATACAAAAAGATACTATAGACATGCAGCGCATTCGCCAGGAATCCATGTTGGCCAATGGGTGATCAGGAATGTCTATTCTCAGTCATGTCGACATCGCTAACTCCCTCTGTCTCATCCATAACGTTTACAACAACACTGTGACAAGGTAATAACAGTGTAATAACAGTGTAATAACAGTGTAATAACAGTGTAATAACAGCGTAATAACAGCGTAATAACAGCGTAATAACAGCGTAATAACAGCGTAATAACAGCGTAATAACAGCGTAATAGGAACTTAAGATAAAGTAAAGAAGTGTTTGTACTTTGAAGCTTCCCATCTCTGCACACATATACCTACACACAAACAAATATGCACGCACGCACACATACCTACACACACATACACACACACACCACACACATACACACACACAAACAGAGATGGCAAAAGTACACACATCCTTCACTCAAGTAGAAGTACAGATACTCATGTTTAAAGTAAAGAAGTATTGGCTCTGACATATACTTACCATCTCTGCAACAGTAACAACAGTCTAATAACATAAGTGTAATAACAACATAATACAGGGTTCCTGCGGGGTCTTAAAAAGTCTACAATTCAGAACTTTAAATTTAAGGCCTTAAAACGTCATAAAAACGGCCAGATTTTCATCCGAGGTCTTAAATTTCATTTAGTCAGTTCTTAAAGGTTTTACCCTCGTTCATTTCCAGAAATGCTGGCAGAAAGTTATTACAAAGTAGCAAAAAAGTATTGAGTTGTAGCCTACAAAGCGGAGCTCTAGAGTCCAGTGTTCGAATTACGGGGGGGCTTGGGGGGGGGGGGGGTTTGACCCCCCTAATTAAGACTTGGACCCCCCCCAAAAGAGGTAAAAACAACAGGTCGGGGGGGTCGATACATTTATATATCGTTCTTACATATACTTAAGTAAAAGGTTACCATTACCTGTTTTAGTGTCATGCAGGTAACTGGACCTCATGTCATATTAATACATGAATACAAAAAGACACTATAGACATGCAGCGCATTCGCCAGGAATCCATGTTGGCCAATGGGTGATCAGGAATGTCTCTATTCTCAGTCATGTCGACATCGCTAACTCCCTCTGTCTCATCCATAACGTTTACAACAACACTGTGACAAGGTAATAACAGTGTAATAACAGTGTAATAACAGTGTAATAACAGTGTAATAACAGCGTAATAACAGCGTAATAACAGCGTAATAACAGCGTAATAACAGTGTAATAGGAACTTAAGCTAAAGTAAAGAAGTGTTTGTACTTTGAAGCTTCCCATCTCTGCACACATATACCTACACACAAACAAATATGCACGCACGCACACATACCTACACACACATACACACACACACCACACACATACACACACACAAACAGAGATGGCAAAAGTACACACATCCTTCACTCAAGTAGAAGTACAGATACTTATGTTTAAAGTAAAGAAGTATTGGCTCTGACATATACTTACCATCTCTGCAACAGTCTAATAACATAAGTGTAATAACAACATAATACAGGGTTCCTGCGGGGTCTTAAAAAGTCTACAATTCAGAACTTTAAATTTAAGGCCTTAAAACGTCATAAAAACGGCCAGATTTTCATCCGAGGTCTTAAATTTCATTTAGTCAGTTCTTAAAGGTTTTACCCTCGTTCATTTCCAGAAATGCTGGCAGAAAGTTATTACAAAGTAGCAAAAAAGTATTGAGTTGTAGCCTACAAAGCGGAGCTCTAGAGTCCAGTGTTCGAATTACGGGGGGGCTTGGGGGGGGGGGGGTTTGACCCCCCTAATTAAGACTTGGACCCCCCCCAAAAGAGGTAAAAACAACAGGTCGGGGGGGTCGATACATTTATATATCGTTCTTACATATACTTAAGTAAAAGGTTACCATTACCTGTTTTAGTGTCATGCAGGTAACTGGACCTCATGTCATATTAATACATTAATACAAAAAGATACTATAGACATGCAGCGCATTCGCCAGGAATCCATGTTGGCCAATGGGTGATCAGGAATGTCTATTCTCAGTCATATCGACATCGCTAACTCCCTCTGTCTCATCCATAACGTTTACAACAACACTGTGACAAGGTAATAACAGTGTAATAACAGTGTAATAACAGTGTAATAACAGTGTAATAAAAGTGTAATAGCAGTGTAATAGCAGTGTAATAGCAGTGTAATAGCAGTATAATAGCAGTGTAATAGCAGTGTAATAACAGTGTAATAACAGTGTAATAACAGTGTAATAACAGTGTAATAGGAACTTAAGATAAAGTAAAGAAGTGTTTGTACTTTGAAGCTTCCCATCTCTGCACACATACCTACACACAAACAAATATGCACGCACACATACACACACATACCTACACACACACACACACACACACAAACACACACGTCCCAAAAACTAAACAAGCTGCAGGTCCCAGTATTTCCCCGGCCCTACCCTGTTAAAAGGTTCGTGTTCACACAGTCACACTTCAGGAGGTGGAATGTTCTGGATGTTGACAGCCTGGTCCAACAGCAGCCAGATGGAGGGGTGAGCCAGGGACCCGGCCTGCTGCGATGCTCCCCCAGCAGGGGTGAGGCAGGCTGGGGGCAGTACACCAGCAGGGGTGAGGCAGGCTGGGGGCAGTACACCAGCAGGGGTGAGGCAGGCTGGGGGCAGTACACCAGCAGGGGTGAGGCAGGCTGGGGGCAGTACACCAGCAGGGGTGAGGCAGGCTGGTGGCAGTACACCAGCAGAGCCTGCAGGCTGGGGGCAGTACACCAGCAGAGCCTGCAGGGATGTTAGTCCACTTCAGCAGAAGTCTAAGAGACACTCCACATACTACAGAGCCGTTCCACACTGAGGTGAACTGAGGGCTATTGTGCTCTACTCTACTGTGCTCTCAGGCTGGAAATAGACCGTCAGTAAGCCAGCACTCCTGAACTGACAGAGTATCGAGTCAGCACCTTCATATCCAGTGTTCAGTCAGAGCAGCTTCCTGCTAACACAGATCCCCATCCAGGGGGTAGCGATGACAGTAGCTATCTGATTACTGAATGGTGAACAAAAATCATAATACCTGATGTAGTGATGTTGTGGCGAGGAAACATAAAGAGTTATTCAGCGTTTAGTGTCAGGAAAGCCCAGTTAGCGATTGCCTTTGCAGCGGAGATAAAGGCCGAGCCTCGTTCCACCGTCAAGTTCAAGTTCCCTCCGGAGATCGGCTGCTGTTGCGAAGTACTGACTGCATTTGTGGGCGAGATTTGGATGTGGATCGACTGCACAGATCTGACATCCCTTTCTGAGCCAAAATCTACAAACTGTCAGTAACAACAAACGTAGGATTTTGGGACTTAATGTATGGTCCTAATTTTATTTTACTTGCACTAACAAACTTTGACAAACAAGCCTTTATCCCCGGGTGTGTGGGTGCTGTTACTAGTCCCAATTAATAGTAACACTAAACTGACATTATATACATTTATTAATTTAGCAGACGCTTTATATCAAACTAATCGAGAATATTTCTGTAGCAGGGTGTCATAGTTGGATGCAGGATGTGAGGTCATGACTGCAGGACGTGAGGTCATGACTATATGATGTGATGTATGCAGTATGGTCATGACCTAGCATGGTTGGGTTGAGGCATACCGGCATTAGTTAATGCTGCCATGCAGTAGAGCAGTAGCCGGGCTATAAGGTCTCTCCTGAGTCACCTCCCAGATGGTCACTTCCTGTTATTCCTAAATGTACTAGTTCATGCAACTTAGTTTTTACTTTGATGTTTTAAGCTTTGAAAGACAGCGGAGGTTTGAGTCCCAGAGCAGAGCGACGTCAGGTGGGCAGGGAGCACAGGCTGTCATTCCAATCCGCCACCACTAGAGGGCAGTGTTGTTCTTAGCAGCAGAGTGAACTGTCCGGTCTAAACCCTTTCCAGCCGGACCATTCAAATATGGAAAACCAGTTTCCCATGGTTCACGCCTTAATATCTTCGCCGTCCAAACACCGATTTTAGTTCTGTCAGATACTCATGACAACATAAGCTAAAAGCACATAGGTTAAGGCCTGTTTTATTTTAGGTTTATTTTTCACTGGCCGTGAAAAATAAATGTATCATCAGCAACGTCAGCCATTGTTTTCCGAGACGTAGGGTTAGGGTTAGAGGCGTTGTTAAACATAAAACTCTACTGGGGCACAGGCCCCTATTCATATCCTTTTTTTTTCTTTCAAGCTTGCTGCGCACAATGCACTACTCGGCTATAAAAACTCCCCTTGCTTAACCCACAACAGTTCAGGGACGCAAGTTTGATATCAGCTTTGGCATGGATTATTTCGCATTCCTTTGAGCGCAAATACTGTTTTTTTTAGCTTCATGTAATATTGTTTTTATGTTGAGTCAAAATAAGATGATTGTTAGGCCTATCATTTGGAAACTATCTTTAGTTTTGTAATGTTCTCTTACCTCAATTCTGACTTGTGTGCCGAGTCCGACACCTGGACTTCTGTGTGCGTGCTGCAGTGGCTATTTGGCAAGCTCAGAAGAGCACACTGACATGGAATTCTGCATTTGTGTTTTCAGTTAAACACTTTTACAAGCGTTGATTGGGATACTGCATTTTTCTGGGATTATCAATCGAAATTAATGCACTGACTAATAAAGTAAATTGTTCAAACTAAAACTTTCGATTTTACTGGGCAGCATATTTTGGGGCACGTGCCCCAGTAAAAAGGGTCCAACGACGCCCCTGGCCTACAGTGTTGGATTTACGCTTCAAATTGAAACCGGAGACGATATTATGTGTACGTAACGTTTATTGATGTGTTGTCAATATTGTCAATTGAAAGTCTTACCTTTTGTATGTTGTATATACTTGTATGTATGTTTCATATACTCCAAGTTTTCCTCTATCTTGTACTTAAAGTGGTTGAAAATAAAGTTGTCTGATGAAGTATGGCGGACAGAGAAGATTTTTGTAAAAATAAAAATAAAAAAAATGGCTGCCTGAAATCTCATTTATAAATTTGTATTTGCCTTAAGTAATCATATATTTATTTATATCATAAAAAATAAAAAAAATGTTAAATATGGTATAAACAGTTAAGGTGTATGATTGAATATGAACATTACAAAAAAAAATATATATGAATATGCATATTAATATCATATTCTAACAGCAAATGTAATTTTCAGAATTTTGTCTTAGGCTGGAAAGGCGATTCCTCTGTAAATAGTTCCAACATCTCCGTCACAGGCCAGGAAAGAGACACAAGCAACACCAAAACATGTTATTATGTTTTTATGTAAAAAGTCAAAACACAAGTTCAGTTGGTACAAAGACAAACAGTAAGAGCCAGTTATACACAACAATACATATGTACATATTCACACCACTGTACTTCAGCATGCAGCTTTGACATCACTGAGCACAAACAGCACCAGAGATCTGCAGCCAACACATCAACTGAAGCTCCAACAGCTCGGCTTAATGAGCCTATTCATTAATTACAAATTAAATAATTCCGAACGCCCCATAACATGACCCAATGACCACTGCCCGGGCTCCTGTGCTGGAGGACTCCCAACTGGATCAAGCCTGGAGCCATCCAGTCAGAATCAAGACGTGTTTTAACAGAAATCATAACATAACTGTAGCAGCAGAGTGTTTTGAACGTAACATTTTTACTAGGAATCAGACGTTTGAATTAACAACTGTGCAAATCGCAAATAATTGATAAGAGGAAGAAAAAAAACTAAAAACAGTAGGCCTACTTGTTTGGAGTGCTCCGTTCTAACACAACATGTTCATGAGTCCAGTCATCAGGTCTGGGTCAGACTGAAGACTTCACACAGACGAGCCCGCTCTGAAATGCCTCTCAAACAGAAGGGTTTGCTATAGTAGATCAGACAAGAGTCATTTAATTCTTTGTACATCGAACATGCATATAGATAACACAGAACCCACCAATTTGGAAGAACCAATTATCATATTATTACTTTGCACTTTTTAATAAATTACCATCTGCAGGCAGTTCGATGGTAATTAAATCCGTTGATACAAAACGTCTACAATTATTAAGACCACTTAGAATTGTTCGGAAGCATCATCGGGCAACATGTTATTGCGACACCGAGGTGTGTAGAAGAGGGGGGCTTCACCCAGGTCAAAATAAATCCCGCGAGTTAATGACCGAATCCAAATCCAATTTTCAAAAGAGTAAACAAACCATGGGATTTGAATAATTCCAGATAAATGGAAAAATAAGTATGATTTTCTTTTTCCCCCTCAAATATTTTCTTGCCGAGTTTTAATTATCTTTTTCTCCAGAGTAGGCAGGAAAATGGTTTTGGATAATTTAGATGCAAATGAACTGAGAAGAGGTCTCCTCTTCAGGAACGCTCTGAAACACAAAGTTGTGTTCCATCCTTCATTACTCACTTAATCATCTCTTCTGATGCAAAGTCTAAATAGAGCACAAATTGTTCAAGTCATGCAGAAAGAAGGCCCTGGTCCTCCAGGCTGTTGTCCAGCTGGAGGTGTGGACTTCCTGGTTATTCCTGGAGGGAGGATCCAGGCAGCTCATTGGTCAGTGTGTGCCATCGCTCCACCCTCTGGCCCTTGTTCTTCAGGCAGTCTATCCAATGCTGCAACGCATCTCCCTGGGAGTGACAGCCCAAGGACACGCCCCCTTCAACACACAAATCAAACCCAGCTCATTACGGTCAGTTTTACAGGAACAGGAAGTTTCAGGTGGAGATGAACCTGGTATCAGTCTGACCTTTCACCTCAAGGTGAATCAATCCATCGTTAAAAACATTTGTTTTTAACGATGGACAACAAACGTTCAAACGTTTGTTGGCTGGAAAAAAAGCCTCAGTTAACGAACGTGTTTTCAAACCAGACTGCAGCCGGTCCTCAGGAAGCCTGCATCATGAAGAGAGAGTGCGTGTGCGAGCGTGTGTGGGCGAGCGTGTGTGGGCGAGCGTGTGTGGGCGAGCGTGTGTGGGCGAGCGTGCGTGTGCGAGCGTGTGTGGGCGAGCGTGTGTGGGCGAGCGTGCGTGTGCGAGCGTGTGTGGGCGAGCGTGTGTGGGCGAGCGTGCGTGTGCGAGCGTGTGTGGGCGAGCGTGTGTGGGCGAGCGTGCGTGTGCGAGCGTGTGTGGGCGAGCGTGTGTGGGCGAGCGTGTGTGGGCGAGCGTGTGTGGGCGAGCGTGTGTGGGCGAGCGTGTGTGGGCGAGCGTGTGTGGGCGAGCGTGTGTGGGCGAGCGTGTGTGGGCGAGCGTGTGTGTGAGTGTAGATTCTCACCAATGAAGTCGTTGGACTTCCCAAGGTCGTAGTCCCAGACGGTGACCTCCAGGGTCTTGGAGGACAGCTCTGTAAAGGAGATCTCATAGAAGAACTCCTGAGGTCCCAACCCAGAGGTCAGAGGGTCAAAGGTCATTCAATAACGAGGAAGTTGATCTTACACACATACATTCAAATGTTCTAACCATCAAACTATAGTTTGATGCTCTAACCACTAAGCTTTACCCATCCACATGCTCTAACCACTAAGCTTTACCCATCCACATGCTCTAACCACTAAGCTTTACCCATCCACATGCTCTAACCACTAAGCTTTACCCATCCCCATGCTGGACCACTGAGCTAGTTCTATAAACCTGTGGTCCCTGGGTGTATTCTTGGGTTAGACTTACAGCACTGAGAACTCATCTGCTGGCAGCACAGAGACTCAGTCTGCTGGAGGGATTGTGTCTTCAGCTGTGGTTAGTAAATAAACCGACCACAGGGACTTACTTTGTTGTGTTGTTTTGTTTTCTGAACTCTGTTTAGTGCTCTCTGTCTGATTCTGCTAACAGGAGGCACTGGCTCACAGCCATTAGATGAGAAACAGTCTCACAGCCATAGCTTCACACGCCAACAAGCTTATTATAATATTGGATTATAAAACACACTGTCTCTCTCTCTCTTTCACACATGTTTACACATGTATGCTGACACGCACTCACGGATGCATGTTTACACACACACACACACACACACACATTTCCTACCTCGTTGAATTCTGGGTTGAGGGTCTTCTTTATGACGACTGTTTTGTGCTTGGATTTCTTCTGCACGTCTGGCTTGAGATACCTGAGAGGAGAGAGACACGTCATGTCCTCAGAGACACGCGTGTATCATGTATGACCACAGAGAGCTAAGCGTGTCATGTATAACCACAGAGAGCTAAGCGTGTATCATGTATGACCACAGAGAGCTAAGCGTGTATCATGTATGACCACAGAGAGCTAAGCGTGTCATGTATAACCACAGAGAGCTAAGCGTGTGTCATGTATGACCACAGAGAGCTAAGCGTGTATCATGTATGACCACAGAGAGCTAAGCGTGTGTCATGTATGACCACAGAGAGCTAAGCGTGTGTCATGTATGACCACAGAGAGCTAAGCGTGTGTCATGTATGACCACAGCTGCAGCTTCTGATCTCTGGCTGATCCCTCCATATGCCTGGTTCTCCAACCCCTCCTCCCTCCACCCCCTCCTCCCTCCACTCCCTCCATCCACCATCCTTCCATCCCCCTCCTACACACCCCTCCATCCTTCCATCCCCCTCCTCCATCCCCTCTTCCACACATCTCCTTCATTCCTCCTCCCCCCACCTGCACCATCACACACTCGCACACTTCCAGACAGACGGAGACACAGCTGACACTAACCACTACACAGGAAGAGGGCGAGAGAGGGAGGCAGGGAGTGAGGGAGGGAGGGGGGTAGTGAGGGAGGGAGGGAGAGAGGGAGGGATGGGGATAGTGAGGGAGAGAGAGGAGAAGGGGAGGAGAGAGAGAGGGAGGGAGGGAGGTGGGAGGGAGGGAGGGAGGGAGGGAGAGAAGGGGGTAGTGAGGGAGAGAGAGGAGAAGGGGAAAAGGGGAGGAGAGAGAGAGTGAGGGAGGGAGGAGAAAAAGAGGGATGGGGGAGGGAGAGATGGAGGTAGGGGGAAGGGAGGAAGCTGCATGTGTGGAATAAGAACAATCAAAGGGTAATGTGTGAGGGAGTAAACATGAATAAAATCTGGAAAAGGAAAGTAAGAAAGAGAGGGTAAGAACACGCTGCAGCATGATAGAGGGAGTGTGTGGGTGAAGAGAACAGGGAGCATCTCTTTGGTATGCCAAGTTTATTCTTGAACCTCAAGGGAAAATAGCTGGTTTGTCATGCCTATCCTAGAAACTGTGTGTGTGAGAGAAAGAGAGAGAGAGGGGGAGGGAGAGAGACAGACAGATACAGACAGAGAGAAAAAGGGAAGGAGAGAAACAGAGGGAGGGAGAGAGAAGGTGGGGGGTGATATATACATAGTTGAGATAAACAGAGGGAGGGAGAGAAAGAGAGAGAGAGAAAGGGAGAGGGGGGAGAGATAGACAGATGGAGAGACAAAAGGAGGGGGGGAGATATAGGTGCCTATGATATTTGCCTGCAGGCTCTTAACAGTCCTGAGAATACGAGAGGATCCGTGCTCTCGCTGTCAGCATGCATCATTAAGCTGAACACAACTCCACTACTCCAACACACACACACGTACGCAGACACGCACACGCACCTTCTCTCACATTCTCTCACACACGCATGCACCCCCTCACACCCCTCACACACACTCACATTACAATTCTTCTGTTACAAAGCAGCGACCCATAAAATACTTGAGATTGCTGCACGACCTGCTCCTACAATGAACATCCTAATAACCCTCCAGCTCTCCCACAACCATGAAACAGGCTCATAATCGACAACTGGCTAAATGAGCCAGCCGGCTGTTACACTTGCAAGCAACACCTTCAGGTGGATCAGTGCTGTTGTGAGTCGTAGTTGAAGTGGAGCTGATGTTCCTCAAGGCCCTGGCTAGTGGAACTGCTACACACACACGCACACACACACACACTGCTGCAGGAGACACCGTGGGTTCCAGGAGCAGATCACACACACACACTGCTGCAGGAGACACCGTGGGTTCCAGGAGCAGATCACACACACACACACACTGCTGCAGGAGACACCGTGGGTTCCAGGAGCAGATCACACACACACACACACTGCTGCAGGAGACACCGTGGGTTCCAGGAGCAGATGGAGTTTCACAGCAGATGGGGTGTTGTCATGTCTCTGTCAGAAGTCCTCAACCGTTTCAGACATGAGCAGAATACTGACTGGATATGAAAACAACATGTTCTTAATTTCTGTGAATGTTCCTTTATCTCGTGGAAACCTGATTCTACGGTTCCTATGTAGGTTCTGTTGGAAACCTTCTGAGAAAAAAACCTTGGGAACCTTTTCTGTTTTAGATAGAACCTTACTCTGATGAGAGAACAATTCTACACAGAATCAAAAAGGTTCTTTAATTTAGTTCCTGACAGGTAGATGAGAGGATGGGGGGATTCAAGAGTGGGAGGATGATTAGAGGATGGAAGGATGGGAAGAGGAGAGGATTAGGGGATGAAAGGATGGGAGGATGAGATGAGTGGATGGGAGGATGAGATGAGTGGATGAGATGAGTGGATGAGAGGATGAGATGAGTGGATGAGAGGATGGGAGGAGTGGATGGGAGGATGAGTGGATGGGAGGATGGGAGGAGAAAATAAATGGAGGAGAGGATTGGAGGAGGAGAGGAGGAGAGGAGGAGAAGGTACTGACGTCTTGACGTAGGGGTCAGAGAAGCCGTTGACGTCCATGGCAGCCAGGTGAGCACAGCGCCGCACGCCCACACACAGCCCCCCGCGGGCGCGCTCCTTATCCTTCACATCGCCCTCCTCTGGTGGGGGGAGGAACTGCAGGGACAGCAGCAGCCGGCCCCTCTCTTCCATGCTCCGCTGCTGCTCAGTCTCCCACTGGGGGGGAGGGGGGGAGGGAGAGGGGGGGAGGGGGGGAGGGAGAGGGACACATCAGCGAGAGAGCAACAGAACAACCAGGAAGAGAAACCCTGGAAGCCCAGATGAAAGAGGAACAGGAGAGGAACAGGAGAGGAACAGGAGAGGAACAGGAGAGGAACAGGAGAGGAACAGAATGCGGGCACGGTGCCACCAGACCTTCTGAACTATGACCTTTATCTCGTCAGGATGGAGGCCTGCTCCTGAACTGACGGGAGTTTCTGTCCTTTCATGTCTCCGTGTTCAGGCCCCCGGCCCGCAGGAACCTGACAGCCTGCTGACACGGGACAGCTGACTGACCAACGCTGACCGTTGCAGAGGTCAGGAGGAGGAAAAACAACCGTCTTTTTATCCATCAAATACTCATCTGGAAATCTAAATGCTGTAACAACTGGAGATGCTGCTATGTTTCCACATGGAGTGTTTTGGTTTCCTGCATGCCTGTTAGGACGGAGAGATGAAGAGAGGGAGGGATAGAGAGAGGGAGGAGAGCGACCGAACAGCCACTCAGAAACACCCTGAAGAGTGATAGAGCGTCTCAGAACAGAGGATGAGTCACTTTTGGCTCAGGGCTTCACATGTATGTGGGACTATTTATAGAGGGAGGACGTATGCTATTTTAGAGTGCCGCATTCTGAAGTACTGAAGCGAGACCCAGCGCATTCTCCACTCTGGGTGTGAACAATGTCCTCCGCCCCTCAGTCAGTCCAGAGCCACAAACACAGGTCTGGTTAAGAGAGGACAGAGTGATAAACAGCTGCTCTGTCCTCCACTGGGTCTCCCCCTAAGCTCTCCCGTTCCACAGATCTCTCTTCCTACTCCCTCTCCGGGGATGGAGGGCTGAAAGATGGGATCAATATGCTGCTAGCCTCCCCACTCCTCTCACACCAGCCCTCTATTCATCACCCTCTACCACTCTCTCTACCGCTCTCCCTCTATCTCTGTCTGTCTCTACCTCTCTCTCTCTACCTCTCTCTCTCTCTACCTCTCTCTCTTTACCACTCTCTCTACCTCTCTCTCTCTACCTCTCTCTCTCTACCTCTCTCTCAGTTCTTATTGAGATCAGATGGTGTTGTCCTTGTCTGAGTGCTGACTCGCATTAGTGTGTCTCAGACAGAAGTCATTAGAGGCTGTGTAGTTCAGACCAGCAGGTAAACACAAACTGGAAGTGGAACATTGATACACACAAATAAACAAGACTTAGATCAGACTGCTGCATGGGAACAGAAACACACAGGTACACCAGACAGACGAAGATGACAGACACACCATTAGAGAGAAAGAGAAAGACAGAGAGACAGAGAGAGAGAGAGACAGAAAGACAGAGAGACAAAGAAAGAGAGATAGAGACAGAAAGAGGTAGAGACAGAGAGACAGAGACAGAGAGAGAGGTAGAGAGAGAGAGAGAGAGAGAGAGAGAGAGAGAGAGAGAAAGGTAGCAGACAGACAGAAAGTTGTAGTGGTTACCTCTCTCAGGTAGCAGGAGATTCCTCTCAGGGCTGCACTCATGGCTGAGGGAGATGGAAGCTGGAGGGAGAGAGGAGGGAGGGAGGGAGGGAGGGAGGGAGGGAGAGAGAGAGGAGGGAGAGAGGAGGGAGAGAGGAGGGAGAGAGGAGGGAGGGAGAGAGAGAGGAGGGAGAGAGGAGGGAGGAGAGAGAGGAGGGAGGGAGGGAGAGAGGAGGGAGAGAGGAGGGAGAGAGGAGGGAGGGAGGGAGGAGGGAGAGAGGAGGGAGGGAGAGAGGAGGGAGGGGAGGAGGGGAGGGAGGGAGAGAGGAGAGAGGGAGGGAGGAGGGAGGGGTGAGGGAGAGAGGAGGGAGGGAAGACGGACGGAGGGAGGGAGGGAGGGAGGGGAGGGAGGAGGGAGGGGGGAGGAGGGGAGGAAGGGGAGGAGGGGAGGGAGGGAGAAGGGAGGGAGGGGAGTGGGAAGGGAGGGAGGGAGGAAGGAGGGAGGGAGAGAGAGGGAGAGAGGAGGAGCGAGAGGAGGGGAGGGAGGAGGGAGGGAGAGAGGAGGGAGGGAGAGGGGGAGGGAGAGAGAGGAGGGAGGGATGGGAGAGGGATGAGGGAGAGGGGGGAGGGAGAGATGGAGAGAGGGGAGGGGAGAGCAGGGGGAGGGATATTAGCTGCTACCATGGTTAAAGCCCCATCTGTCTGAGGAGCTTCAGTCTTGGATGTGTATCATCCACTCATCCTTTCCTCCTTCTCCTCTCTCTCTCTCTCTCTCCTCTCCTCTCTCTCTCTCTCTCTCTCTCCTCTCTCTTTCTCCCCTCTTTAATTTCTTAATCTTTTTGTTTCTCAAGTTCTCTCCATCTTCCCTCTCCTCTGGTTGCTTCCTGGCCCCCCCACTGCCCCCCTCCCCTCTCCCCCCTACCGGGGCGGGTGCTCCAAACAGATGTTGTAGTGTTTGGTCTGGTCAGGTTTGATGCGTCGCAGTGCCACTCTGGACTCCCCGATGAACTCATTATGGGTCAGCTTGTCCTCATCACACACCGACACTCTGACCAGGGGGGGGAGAGAGAGAGGGAGAGAACGTGTTGGAAAGAGAAGGAGGAAGGGATAGAGAATTAGAAAATAACACATTTTAAAAGTGGAGATGGAGGGAGAGAGAGAGCAGCAGGTATGCTTCAGGGTCAGTAGAGATGATGACTCATGACTAACTCCCTCATCCTGATTCATGTTGACGATGTAAACAGACCTGTGGAGAGACTGAGAGAGAGAGACCTGCTGCCTCTGGGCTGGACGGGACTCAGAGAGAGAGACCTGCTGCCTCTCTGGGCTGGATGGACTCAGAGAGATCTGCTGCCTCTGGGCTGGACGGGACTCAGAGAGAGAGACCTGCTGCCTCTCTGGGCTGGACGGACTCAGAGAGACCTGCTGCCTCTCTGGGCTGGACGGACTCAGAGAGACCTGCTGCCTCTCTGGGCTGGACGGACTCAGAGAGACCTGCTGCCTCTCTGGGCTGGACGGAACTCAGAGAGACCTGCTGCCTCTCTGGGCTGGACGGACTCAGAGAGACCTGCTGCCTCTCTGGGCTGGACGGGACTGGAAGCAGCACTTAGCAGCACTTTACTTCTGTAATAACGTAATGTAATATCTGTAATAACTGCAATAAATGAAGTACTCTGCACGTTGTGTTTGAGATCCTGTTGTACCACCAGAGAAAACGCCCTTCAGATATGATGTGGTTTTTCTGCACTGTACGATGCAATGAAGTTAAGATGTCATTTCTGCACTGTAGTTGGAATAGTGTTATTGTTGCATCCTGCCTGGTAGCTGAGATGTTACTTTACACTGTGTCTGGTAGCTGAGATGTTACTTTACACTGTGTCTGGTAGCTGAGATGTTACTTTACACTGTGTCTGGTAGTTGAGATGTTACTTTACACTGTGTCTGGTAGCTGAGATGTTACTTTACACTGTGTCTGGTAAATACAGATCGTTCTTTGACTCTGACTACCAAAATACTGTTAGAACTCTGCACTACTGATCCTTGATCTGCTGCTGTTCAGTCCTACATGCTTTTTATATTGCTTTGCATGAAAAACGTCTGCTGAATTGATGAAATGTAAATTGAGTCCAGGGCCAAGGACCATATCACACATGAGCAGGCATCATGAACATGCAGAGAACTGTCACCTGATCCTGGGAGAGGATCTGCTCTGGATTCCTTCCTCTGGTGGGTTTTTATGGCGCTATGGTGATAACCCACCCCACAGGTGTCAGAGGACGAGAGGAGAGGGGGGAGGGGAGAGGAGGAGAGGAGAGGGGGGAGGGGAGAGGAGGGAGAGGAGGAGGGGGGAGGGGGAGAGGACGAGAGGAGAGGGGGGAGGGGAGAGGAGGAGAGGAGAGGGGTGGGAGGGGGAGAGGAGGGAGAGGAGAGGAGAGGGGGGAGGGGGGGAGAGGAGGAGAGGAAGTGTGTGTACAGAATGAGGAGTGTGAGGGAGGCAGGGAGAAATTAGAGAAGAGAGGAACAGGATTTAAGTTTGTGTGTGCAGAGGCAGGACTGTGTGTGTGTGTGTGTGTGTGTGTGTGTGTGTGAGAGAGAGAGAGAGAGAGAGAGAGAGAGAGAGAGAGAGAGAGAGAGAGAGAGAGAGAGAGAGAGAGAGAGAGAGAGAAGAAGAAAGGTGGTGGGGGCAGGGAGAAAGAGACGGAATGCAAACCATCATATTTCCCTCTTTAGCTAAATCGATTACCAAGGAAGCGAGATACGGCTGTGTTCAGCTTCAGGAACACAGGTGATATGACATTGTACGCAGTCACACGGGCTAGTTTGCCCTGGGAAACCATTCAATCGACATCGGAGGCCCCAAAGGTAATGTCAGTGAATTGACTGTTTAGCCTTCACAACACAATGACCCA
>CM042856.1:17580888-17751196 GCA_023658055.1 Thaleichthys pacificus | reverse complement strand
GTGTTGTTTTTGTTCTACCTCGCAGTTCAGGGTACCAGGTATGAAGTTGACACAATATTTTTTTGTTGTGCCTTTGGTGTTTGTTAAGTGGGAATGTATTGCATGAATAAAATTCATTTGCATTGGAATTAGGTTATACTTGAACTACTCTAATATATATTCCATTCAGAATGACACCAGCAAGGAGAGTTTACTTCAGTATGCATGATGTCATTGATGCTATCCAAAATGGAGAAAGTGATGTTGACATGGAATCAGACACAGTGATTCGAGTGATGAGCAGGTGGTTGAAAATGTTGAGGAAGTGGAAAAAAGAGAATCAGAGACCCACTGATTGTCCAACTAATGATGATGATGGTAAGGACATCGAGAACCAACACAAGCCAACCAAACCAACATATGCGCTGTCCAAGATGAGTATGACAACAGGGCGTCACACTTGTGTCATCCTTGCTGGCATTGATCTCTGGTGCAAAAGATGTCAACGCTGGAACACAAACCAAATCTTACATTGAAGTTGAGAGGACCTCATATTGTGGGTGCATACAACCAAATACATGGGCGGCTGTGGATTTGCTGACTCATTTGGAGCCAAATACAAGTTCCTCATGAAATTGCGCCCTCTGATTCAGTTACATCTTCTGGCACACTATTATCATTGCTGTGATCAACGCCTGTCTCCTTACAAATGGGGACTGCAAGGCTCTCAAATTCCCAAGAAAAAGATGTTGAACAGGAGATGTTTCAGGCGCAACTAGCTTCCTTCTCTCATCCTGACAAACACAGCTGTCAACCACCAAGGAGAGGCGGGCCACCATCTTCAAGCCAGTCCCTTGGCGGAGCTCGCCACTTGACGAGATAAAATGACACTCGACACCTGTGACTGCTCAGAAGAGACCATCCTCAGGTAATGGGGGCCACCAAATGGGGTCCCAGCCAAGAGGGCATGGAAACACCAACGGATGTGCGCAGGGACATGGTCGCACATTTCCGGTGAAGACAACGAGAGGACACTGCCAGATAAAGGATATTTTAATTGCTGAGGACACTGCAGACATAGTAGCACAATCTCAGTGTACTCTGTCTCTTTACAGATGGAAAAGGAAACTGCTCTTTGTGGCAGACTAACCAGTGCAATCTCCGTCTCTGGACTTTTCAGAGGTGAAAGGAACTGCTTATGGGACGAACTGGACTACCACCCATGATTGCTACTTGTGAGCAAGATATGTTGAAGCCAGCGGATTTCTGTTTTGATTTAGTTCTTACTATATTATCCAGTTTTATTGTTTTAAAGACAATTCTGCCTTCAGTTATATATAATCTGAATACTGTTTATCCAGTTTTGTGGTATTGTTGTGTAAGAATTATACAGTTAATGTACAATGATCATCAAATATGATGTACTGTTAGTTATGGGCGTGATATATTGTATAGCATAATGAACATAGCTACTTCATAGTTAACCATTATGATTAGTGTGTTGCTGGATATGTTAAGTGCAATCCTTGAACGTACTTGAGCAAGCAATAATGCTGAAATTCAGCCTCCATTATCCCCAAGCTTGTTTTAGGGGATTTGTTTCTGACAGTCTTCCGAGACGTGCTGAAACGTGACTGTAATATTTCAATCGCTCCTCATCCACTAGAAGAACACCACTACGTTAGCAAACAATTAACAGTATATCAATTAGTTTCAATGCATATACCATAATCACTTAATCTCCATCAGAAGAGAACATCTATATTTTTCTAGCAAATCATGTAATCATGACTTCACACAACACATTAGACTTCTAGATTGCATCGTTTCTATTCGTATGAAGACTCTTGCACTGATGCATGCTGACTTAACAAAAATAAGCGATCTAGAACGAATCTATTTAATGTTTGGTCTGTGAGTGATCTAGTGGCCTTGGAATGACTAGTTAATCAGTGAGAAGTAAATTCTGCCAGCACATGTAGATTAAAGCACGAATAAACCATGCACAAACGAGAAACATTAGACGTAGCGTATAGACTATGCACACCAAACAATCATCTGTGTTTCTGTAGTGAATGCTACATCAAAATTCCAATCTCGTGTTTGTAGGAGTTGACAACAAGACTATATCACACGCATCCAGCTTCTCACTCATTGAGTTGTGAATGCGAAAGCCATCAAGACTCTCTCACCTGACAGTAACTTTCGTCTTGAATTTGGATCGGTTCGCCAAATTCACCATATACATAATCATCAGGTAAAGTAATGATGAATTTCTGTACCTGATCCGTAATTTATTCTAGTAATGCAATGTTCTAAATAAGGAGATACAGGATATACTATGAATTTGTGGTCCAAGGAGTGAATTGCTATGCTATTGCGTCTGTCTAAATGCAAGTTGAAAGAACACAGTGACTTGTGTCACAGATTTTATCATGCGATGCTCTCGTGCTGCCGAACATTACCTCATAGAGCGACAATCATCCGTCCAGTATGTATCGCACTGCTTTTCTTGCGTTGTAGCATGACCTGATACACCTCTATCATGGCCCATGCTATGTAATCGCGCCCTCCAGCCTGAGTGTCAATGAATGGGTTCTGGCTCATGACGAAAGACAGAGCTACGCAGTACATTTAGTCATGTCGCGCCTCTCACACTGTAATAATGGCCTCCTTGGGTCAATATGTTCTGCAGAACAGAAAGGACAGTGGACAGGGAGATACTCTGTAGTTATGAGTATATGTATGGTGTGCGATTGATAAATCTGGACAAACACCTATATAGGTAAGCACTTTGTTATTGGTTATAGTTTTAGTATGGTGGGTTGAACAAATATGCCATATTTAACTCTACACTTTCGTTATAGGTATTTGTGTAACAACTGAGCCATAGGCTTACAGGATCTGTCAGTGAATTGCACTAGCTTGGCGTTTCTCAACAGAGGTCTGGATATACCAAAGATTAATCGTCAGGTCTCTCTATCACGAAACAAAGAGAAGAGCAATTGCATATTTGGTGATCAGTATAGATCTTTAAAAATCATATATAATGCTGAAAAAAATGAAATTCTATATCCATTGGAGTATATAGCTTCAAACTGTGTAAATACACATAATACATAATGCATGAATAGTCCAATGCGTTGCTATTACATATACAAGTGCAATTATAATGGTACACAATGTTGCCGTCACTATATAAACTCAAGCAGGTTCTAATTGGGTGAGCAAAAGTCATACCTCATTACTTTATTCCCTTAGCGTTCTGAGCAGAATGCTCAACATTTATAGTAATTCGCTCTCCTCTTCACATATGGTCAACTGAGAAGTCTGGGGTAAGGTTCCAGCCAATCGTTCTTCACATAGTTATCTGGGGAGGAAATAAAGATGAGACTCGTAGCTGAAGTATTCCATCCAGTATATCACGGTGTAGGACACAGGGAATAGTAAAGATTGTCATTATAGACAATCATTAGAAGGAGGCAAATAGCTAATGAAGATCATAGGATACTACAAGTAAGATACTTCTAATGTATATGTGTATATATGCAATTATTAAGAGATAAGAATGTATTTATTTTTATTGTTACAGTTATCCGTGCCTAGTCGATGGTGTTATGTTATGATTGCTTGTTATTTACGTTACACGTGATTTTGGACATGTGGTGGGCGAAGAGAAAGCTTAGACATATGCGCTTTTCGTTGTGTGGGCCCAAGCAAAACAGTGCGCGTTGACCTTAGTGCTAGCATAACGTCACAACGTCAGCACCCATTACACCGATGTGCACCTGTACACTACCTGGGGCACCATGTCACAAGCGTAGTTGCATAGCCTACGAACAGTCTGCACAATCGCGTCAAACACATTACAACGTCAGGAGTCATCGGGGACGTCATCATCTGGACTGCAAGTCCAGCACGCGGGAGTAACTGACCTGTCGTGCGTATAGCAATCGGATTTCACTCTGTATCGACGTCTACTGTGACAATAAACACCACACTGGAATGCCGTACACTAATAGATTGACCTTTCATGTGTGCTCCATAAAGCGTCATGTGACGGAAGTAACCACGATGTATCTAATGACATTCAGGTCGGCGTTGCATGCAACGGCAATGCCAGGGGTCGAGATCTAAGAGGTCGTGGCGCCTGATGAAGGCGTGCCTTGCCACTTGTTGTGTCGTTTAGGTTTTTGGTGCACTAGTTTTAATTTCAGTGTCTGTCTTGCGCAGAGATTCTGTTCAATTCAGGTGGGTTCGTCTCAGCCAAGATTTCCGGGGGGGGGTGGCTGGGGGAGACAGGTACTGTTCGTAAACATCTAGACACTACAACCCGACCAGTGGATTTAGTTCCTCACTTCTTTATCTAGACTACATCGCCAAGGCGGTACAACCCCAGAGTGGATTTTAATGTTGCCCGCGAACTTTTATACATGGTCACTAAGCCACCCTTCGTGGACAGTTCGGTGTCCTCCCGAATAGCAGCGATAGTGGGAAAAGATCGTCGATTAGTGAAAGAGCGCACCAACGAGTCGCCGGTGTGTTGTCACCTGGAGTCAGCGCGACTTCAGCGTTCGGCTGTGAGGACGAGGCAACGACGAGACCGGTGTACTGAGTGCGGACCTTTAGTCGGCCGTGGGACATTTTTCTCGCTGTCCAAGCACGGTCACAGCGCTAGCGTCGTGGGACAACTTGACTGCACTCACACAAACGCTGGGCTTGGATTCACATGCAGCTCAACTCAGAGACTGGTGGAAATGAACTCAAACAGCAGTCTGGGGTGTTCAGTCAAGTGTGGGGTACGCGGGGGTGTTTGATGCTGGCGTGTGATACGGAGACATGGCTAGAACAAAAGACTTCAGTGAACTGAATCCCAGACTCTACCGTTTCCTGCGGCTTTATCAGACTAGCAGGTTTCAGAGACACTGGGATTGCGAGATGGACGACGATGCAGTTCCCGACGGACTTTGCTGCTGCTGCACAGACAAACGTAGAGGTAGTGCACAACAACTGTTTGAGAGGGAGGATCGGGTTGGATGACCTTTGTTGCTTCTCTACGATTCCAACAAGCAGAAGACTGGCGGTGGTGTATTTGTTTTGTACAAGTGTAGATTGGAACAAGTGGCTGGTTGATCTGCGAGCAGGCGTGTTGTATATCACTTGATGTCTGGAAACATTTCTTTTATATATCCTGCACAGATGCATTCTTTTTACTCGCACATGCAGCATGTGGTAGATCGCTTTGTCAACATCATCTGGATGAACAGTTTGGCTTTACTTGTAACTAGCATGCCTGCAGCCAGGCTTATTTTGTGTATCCACGAGGCTCGCACAGTCGAGAGGTTGCACATTCATTCTGTTGCGTCGTGCTACGCATGCCTAGCCAGATCAAGGCTAGCTGAGTGCACGTAGTGGAGCAAGGCATCAATTCCGTCGTGGAGCTTCCGTTGGCGACCAGCCATATGAATGTGCTATGAGTGGCGATGGTTAGCTAACAAAGAGACGAAAATACTTCACGGAACTCTCAATTGAAGCTCTCCCATATAAGAATATGGACCATAGTTCGTCAGAACTTTAAATGCCAAAAGGCAATCCCTACCATGACACGATCAGGAAAAGCACCTCCCTTTCCCGCCCCCCCCAAAATATAGCACTAATGTCTACTCTATACAAATCCACAGCCAAGACAGATACATATACCAGAGCGGAGAGTCCCGAAAACACCTGTGATAGCAGCAACTCTGTGGATACTCGAATCAACAGTCAGCCGAAGCCACTGCACCATAGTGCGGCAACACTGAATTCTACAGCCGACAGCTGGGCAGAAGCTGTTGGAAAGTCACATGCTGATCAAGCGCCTGCTAGTGGTCCCACCTGATTCAGCGAGGACAGGACAGAAGCCAACAAAACACAGCGGCATGTCACAGCTGAAGACTACCAGCTATGGAGGATCTGCGGGCGTGCTGAGGACTAGGCAAAAACACGTTGGCACTGAATGAGCGCACATGTGCGACACGAAGCTGCTACAAATGTAGTCATGGGGATCTATGAGCGGCTGCACAGAGGCGTAGTGACCTGCTATGTACGATCAGCTTCTTTTGAGGATGCTGCTAGCTTATCCAACACTCGACCCTTTTCTCTCCACACCCCTCCCCCGTTTTTCTACTCTACCTCTGTCTGTCCTGCCCCTACCTCTCTTCTTTTTTTTCCCCTCCTCCTTTTTGTTCTCCCGTTTTCTTTATTTTTTTATTACTTCTGCTCCTTTTTCCCAATTTCGTCCCCCACTGCTTTCCAACCTAAAATAGTCCCCTGGATGAGGCCTCACAGAGCTATGTGACATCATACATCAGCTTCTGTGAAGGACGGCTGTATACCAAACACGCACCAGGGTAAGGCTACAACACACGACAAACCCTGGTTTACAGTAAACTCAGAAGGTTGAGGTCAGCAAAAGAGCCGCAGTTTAGGAGTGGGGAAAAAGACAGTTTTTAAGGGAGTGAGAAGAAATGCTTTAGCAGGCGGGGAGCGGGAGGCTAAACGCACTGTTACTCGGAGAGACAATAACACCAATTTCTCTGCCAAACGAACTCTGCTCTGGAGGAGAGGGAGTAAGGAATGAGGAAAAAAGAACAAGAAAAGAGAACAAAAAGAAAAGAGAAAGAAGGGAAAGACGGGAAAAAGAAAGGTGGCAAAAACAGAACGAATAAGGGGAAGATGACAAACGGGCTCAACAAAAAACAAAAGGATAGGATTGAGAAGATAGAAAAGAAAGAAGGAAAAACCACCGGCGGAACACGAAAAAACGGAAAGAGCGGAAAAAACGCCAGAGCCAAACAAAAAGACAGAGGAATCAGAGACAATCCGGGCTACAACAAGAGTAATAACACAGGAATAGGAAGGGATGGAAAGACAGAATGTCCCGCGCTAACCCGGTATCTGCTAGACAGACTGATTTAGCGAGGAGAGGGGGAGGAGGAGGGGGGAGGATGTTACAGAACAGAGAGGAGGAGGGGGGGGGGAGGAGGAGAGGGGGAGGAGGAGACTTACCCTGAACTCTTTTCCGAATTTGCGCAGTTCTTCTATCTGAGACCTCTGTTGGACTGACGGAGCTGAGGAGAGAGGAGGAGAATAAACGTAAGATACCAGATTTATTAAAAAATAATATATAGATCTCCCCTCCCCCTCCTCACCAATGCTGGTCTCCCCTCCCCCTCCCCCTCCTCACCAGTGCTGGTCTTGTCCTCTGTGCCGGGGCTTTCTGCTGATCTCTCCTTGGCAGCCTCACTCAGGATCTCGTTCACTGGAGATCACACACCAGGAGCCAATCAGCAGCTGGACAACTGGCTCCACACATCTCCATCACATATACACCTTTCTATACATCCATCTGTCTATACATCCATCAAGCCATATCTACTCATCCATCCACACAGACAGCTGCTCTGTACGGTTCCTCTTATAGGAGGACACAACAGCACCCTGGTCTGGGACTGACAGGAAGTGACCTAGGAGCATTACCGTCTGCAGTGAAGGAAAGGGCGGGGCCTGAGGTTTTGTGGGCGGGCATGGAGACGGAGGACGTGTCCAGGTAGGGCAAAGAGTCCTGGGACGAGGTGGACCTGGGAGAACGGGAAGCTGGGAGGAGGAGAGGAGGAGGAGGAGAGGAGGGGGGGAGGGAGAGGAGGGGGAGGTGGAGGAGGGAGAGGTGGAGGAGGAGAGAAGGGGGGAGGTGGAGGAGGAGGGAGAGGTGGAGGAGGTGGAGGAGGAGAGGGGAGGGAGGTGGAGGAGGAGGGGGGAGGTGGAGGAGAGGAGGTGGAGGAGGAGAGGGGAGGGAGGTGGAGGAGGAGGGGGGAGGTGGAGGAGAGGAGGTGGAGGAGGAGAGGGTTACCATCTTGAATGTTAAAGGGTGAATGGTTGTTGTCACAGCTCAATATTCAAGATATGTTTCAAGAGGAGCACAGAGAGCAGAGCATCCTAGTATACAGTGTAGTGTAGTAGTCTGGACTTCAGTGTCCTGGTGTCCAGCAGTCACCTGTGGAGTGGGCGGGAGGGTTGGAGGATCGGCCCGTCCTGCTGGCCTGGGGCCTCTGGGCCTTGGGGGAGGTCCTGGACGACACTGCACACAACACAAGTACCACACCCAGTCACCATGACGATCCCTGTGCATCTCGTTACCATGACAAACAAAGGTTCTGTCTGCATCGTTGCTTACAACATCCACGCACATCCATGGTAGAGAATGTTGGTGTGATGTGCATCTCCGCAACTTTAACTCTTCACACACACACACTCACTCACCTCCGTTGACTGGTCTTCCCGTGTCCGAGTGTGCGTGCGGCGGGGCGTGGCTGTGTGGGGCGGGGGGGGAGGCTGGGCCGGGGCTGGGGCTGCCCTGGGGAGGTGGGGGCCGTAGCCTCGGCCAGGCAGAGGGCTGCTGCGCTCTGAGGGGGGGGGCTGGGGGCCAGAGGCCGGGGGCGGTCTGGGGGAGGCCGAGGGGGCGCTGGAGCGGTAGCCCACACTCATGCGGTTGTGTGAGGGAGGCCCGCCGGGGCCCCTGTCTCCTCTCTCCCCCCTGTCTCCTCTCTCCCCCCTGTCTCCTCTCTCCCCCCTGTCTCCTCTCTCCCCCCTGTCTCCTCTCTCCCCCCTGTCTCCTCTCACGCTGCCTGGAACAGCCATCTCCCTCGCTCTCTGGGGGAGGGGCACGTACTTACCCTCCCTGGGGGGGAGGACAGAGAGGGAGAGAGACAGAGAGAGAGTGAAGGAGAAGAAGAGGGATCGGGACAAAAAGAGAGACAGAAAGAGATAAGTGTTACTCAGACATCCCAGTACTGACACAGTAGTGAACTTTAATAAAGTGTAGTGTTCTATAAACGGGAAAGAATCAACCAGAGCTCAGCAGTGCTGTCCCGTGTGTGTCTGACCTGCTGACCACGCCTGGGCTCTCCCTCCCCCTCTCCCTCTCCTCCCGGGGCACAGCGCTGTACTTGTCCTCCTCGCTCTTCCCCTCCTCGTTCTCCAGAGACACGCGCTGGCGGTACTGGGGGCTGGACTCGATCTCACTGGCCAGGCGGGCGGCACGCGCCTCCCGCTGCCGGAAGCCCTCCGTGCTGCCCCGCTCCAGAGGTACACTGAGGGGGGTGGAGGAGATGGAGGGAACATCAGGCCAGTCAGACCTGATGTGTGTGTTGTGTGTACATAGACAGGCTGGAGTCGTAGGTGTGTGTGTGTGTGTGTGTGTGTGTGTGTGTGTGTGTGTGTGTGTGTGTGTGTACTCACGTGTACATAGACAGGCTGGAGTCGTAGGTGGACTTGACTCCGTAGTTGACCTCGTTAAAGCGGAACATCTCACTGGCGTCCCAGCCGTTGGACTGAGGAGACAGGAAGTGACATCAGCATATAGGAGTGAGTGAGGGGGTGAGTGAGTGTGTGTGAGAGTGTGTGTGAGAGTGCGAGAGTCTCACAGCATCGTTCTCCAGGTCGAAGGTCTCTCCGTTGTGCTCTCCTCCCTCCCAGCGCTGCAACACCTTCTCCCTGTGCTCCCCGTTCACTCTGCTGCCGCTGATGCTGGTGTCTGTGAACGAGTCTGACACACACACACGCACACACACACAGTCACAGCCGGCCCGCAGCAAGCCCACCCCACGCCCAGGGGGATTCAAACCTGCCACCTCTTGATCTGGGGCCAAACGATCTACCATGTTAAATACATGGAATCTCTAATTAAACACAGTTGTTCAGGTTCTGTCTGGTACCTCTGGTGGCAAAGTTGAGGTCCACGTCTCTGCAGATCATGGTGACCAGGTCTGAGGGGCTGAAGATCATGGTGTCGGTGTATGTCCTCTCTCCGAGGGGGGGCCTGGGCGGGGGCCTCCTCCCCCCACGCTTGTGGACGGCATCCACTGCCAGCTCACACTGGGGGTGGGGGAAAGAGGGGGGTAGAGTGAGGAGGGGGAGGAGACTCTCTCAGCTATACTGGCCCTCTCTCAGCTATGACCTCCTAACTGAGAAGCTGCTTTTCCACGGTGTGGGCAGTTTTTATGCTGAGTGAGTTGAACCATCTCAGCTTGGTAGCTGTGTGGACCAGTGTGTGTGTTTGTGTGTTTCCTACCTTTGAGCTGAGAGTCTTGAAGATGCCCTCATACACACTGCATTCTTTACTGTGACATCACAGGTAGAACCCTGGATAGAGGAGAGACACCAGGGAGAGAGACCACAGGGAGAGATGAGAGGACACCAGGGAGATACACCAGGGAGAGAGGGCGAGAGACACCAGGGAGAGAGGGAGGGACACCAGGGAGAGAGAGACACCAGGGAGAGAGTGGAGGACACCAGGGAGAGAGACACCAGGGAGAGAGGGAGAGAGACACCAGGGAGATACACCAGGGAGAGAGGGAGAGAGACACCAGGGAGAGAGAGACACCAGGGAGAGAGGGAGAGAGACACCAGGGAGATACACCAGGGAGAGAGGGAGAGAGACACCAGGGAGAGAGGGAGGGACACCAGGGAGAGAGACACCAGGGAGAGAGGGAGAGAGACACCAGGGAGATACACCAGGGAGAGAGACACCAGGGAGAGAGACACCAGGGAGAGAGACACCAGGGAGAGAGACACCAGGGTGAGAGGGAGGGACACCAGGGAGAGACACCAGGGAGAGAGACACCAGGGAAGGGAGAGAGACCAGGGAGAGAGGGAAGACATGATGTTACAGGTGGACGTATAAGCTTCTACAATTAGAATATCAGTCTTCTAGGACTACAACAACGTCGCCCCAAGGTTGGAGGACAGCAGTGAATCATCAGGCTGAGGTGGATCACATGACTCACCACCACGGCTGTGAGGAAGTGCAGCATCCTGGCATTGTTGTACACGCCCTCGAACACCTTTACACACACACACACCAAAGAGACACACAAATCACATGTGCTGCAGTGACACAGCAGGCAGTCTGACAGATCCTGCGATTAGCCAGTGACATAGCAGGCTGCCATGTCCTCGTCTGTGGTAAGCTCCCAGTCAGGTGAAACACGTCAGATGTCCTCAGAGGGACGGGATGCAGGGTGAATGTGGTGCGTGGAAGGGAGGTGGGGTGTGTGAGGGCGGAGGGCTGGGGTTCAGCTGTACTTACGGGAGAGGACTGGAAGGGGGGCTTCACAGAGGTTCTGCTCCTGTGGGGGGCAAGAGAAATGATGGTCAGCTTTCATACACGGAGAGGTACCCGGTACACCGGGAAAGGCGGTTCTTTAAAGCGAGTACTCGACAGAGATGGGAAATTAACTCATATTTAAGACGTTATGACTTATGGTAAATAAAATGGACTGAAAACATGACCTGGTTTGAACGACACGGCTTGGTTTCCGCAGCATTTATCTTAAGCGTATTTTCTAATGACAACGCAATACAGCTTTAGAGATTGCATCATGGTTTTACAGTGGAAACCACGTGTACAGCCCTGTTTACGTTGTGGATAATTCTGTCCAGAGTGGTAACATTGTGTAGCGTGTTTATCCAACTGAACAATGCTGGTCATAGCTGTTAGCGCGTCCACAACTAGCGACTCGTTAGAGCCATCCAGGCGACCAACACCACATTCAAAGACTTAAAAAAGTATGTAAATTAAAAAGATTCAACGTGACCTTGTTATTGTGTTCGGTGGAAAATCTCTGCGATTACATTTGTGAGTCATCGTGCGCTTTTGTTCGCTCCACAAAATCTTTGCTGCTGAAAATATTCTCTGTCCCCTTTAAAATGAATTGTTTGGAATACACGCCCTCCTATGAAAGTCCGGCTAATGGCTAGTTAGGTTAGGCTAGTTACACTTTCAATCTTCCACATTCTCGTGCCTCATTTGTTCCTCGATGCTTCAATCAAACGCTTTATCCGCCATTGCAACGCCATCCATCTGCTAGGGTTAACGTCAGTCTTAATCTAAATACTCTGATTGGCTCATATCTACCATCAATCACGCGTAAACTACTTTCATAGGGCCGTCAAAGGACTCCTAATTCCAGAACACGCCCACTGAACTTGCCACACATTAGATTTGACCGGTAGGCCTTGAAGACACGAGAAAATCCCCGCACTTTCCTGAGCGGACATCCCCATCTCACTCACCTCCCCATCGGTGTTCTGTTGTTGCTGTTGATCCCACTGGCCGTGGAAGACATACTTGAAGGGCCAGAGGTTCCGTTAGATGTTTTCCGCCCGCCAGAGCCGGGCTGTTGTTGTTTCAACATGACTTAAACAAAAATAGTTTCAAACTCTTAATTAAAAATGTCTTCCGGTTTGTGGTTGATTTGCTAGCAAGCTAATGTCGTTAGCTACGAAAACAAGCCAACACTGAACAGCAAAGCCTATGTCAACTCAAAAACCGGCTACGCTAGTTAGCTAGTGCTAGCAATCGCGTCTGGTCTTACTTGCAAATGAAAGGCAATAGCAAGCTACCTATCTGCTAAAACAAAACTTGAAATATGTTTGTCTACTTAGTTGCAGCACAGTCAATACAAATTGCAATGAATTGACACGAGACCGTTCGGATTAGCTTGAATGCTAAATAGCTAACGTTAGTTAGTCCCGTCGTTTACTTGCTAGTCGGCTCTCCGTCCAGATTACTAGCTTCTCTTCGTCGCCTTGACGTTCTTCTTGGTATTCAAACCTTCGAATCAAAGTTGTGATTCTTGTGTAATGTCACTTGCAAATATAAGGTAGATTCTTCAGGTTTCTGGATGAAAACCTGCGGTCGGTCACCACCTCTTGAGGTAGGTTCACTCGATCCGCGCGCGGCTGAGTGTAAACCGAGTAGAGGAGAGGGGGGAGGGGGGAGGGGGGCACCGGGACATGAACGTGCGTGTGCGTCTTTGACCTAGTAGTATGAGCGTGCATGTGTACATTTCTAGCATGACTGCAGTGTTGGTAAATACAACTAAAATATATTTGCCTGTCAGATAGTTTCTGACTGTACACGTGGCAAGTGTGTGTCACAGGGTCTTTTAAAATAAAATGTTGTTGCAAAGTTGTTTAATATTTTTTAACTAAACTAACGCATGCTTTGAAACATACATAGCCAGACGTAGCTGATCTTGTTGGTCAAATATCAACCATTTTAGTTTGATAGTTATACAGTCACAATAATGAGGCAACATTTATCGTGCGCATTTATTTCCTGTATTACGATTTTGGACCATGAGAGCAATGGCGGCCCCCATATGAACGACTGGCTTGGTGTTTAGTAATCCTTTCATGTATAGATACATAAAGGTTGTTGACCGACCACCCAAAATATTGTGGAACCCATTTAGATACGAGTGTGTCCGTGTTCATTCCCACTCTGCTGCGAAAATAAGTGGTTGGTGAGTTACCCTGCATGCTCGGTGCTCGAGATCATGGTTGTTGTCCTGAATGAGCCAAGTATCTGGGGAGAAACACATCCTGTAAATGTTTTGATCTAGTCTTGGAAATGTCACGTCTGCGTCTCTTAAAGTAAGAGCTGTACATACGATTGAGTAAGAGTTGACTACTGATTATAATTTTTTGTTGAATGCAACACCAAACCATGTGATCTCCACTCCTACCCTGGGTTATCCTCATCTCTTCCCAGCAGCCCTCTCTCTCTCATGTTGGCATGGAAACTGCCCCTGAGGCTTCGACACAACTTCCTGTCCCTTCCGCCCGCCCGGCCAGCAAGTGGCGTTGCCAGGCGGCGGTATGATGTCATCGTGGTTGGGGGGGGCCACGCGGGGACGGAGGCGGCCGCAGGTGCTGCCAGGGTGGGGGCAGAGACCCTCCTCATCACACAGAAGATGCACACCATCGGTGAGGGAGGAATCACGTCCCATCTAGTTACCTCGATCATACTGCTAGTCATTAGAATCAGGTAGATTAGTGCAGGAGCGAGAACCTTTGGGCAGGTGTCTCTCCAGGAGCAGGGCTGCAGACCCCTAGTGTGTCCATGAGAGGGTGTCTGAGCCTGTCTTGTCCCTGCAGACCCCTAGTGTGTCCATGAGAGGGTGTCTGAGCCTGTCCTGTCCCTGCAGACCCCTAGTGTGTCCATGAGAGGGTGTCTGAGCCTGTCCTGTCCCTGCAGACTCCTAGTGTGTCCATGAGAGGGTGTCTGAGCCTGTCCTGTCCCTGCAGACTCCTAGTGTGTCCATGAGAGGGTGTCTGAGCCTGTCCTGTCCCTGCAGACTCCTAGTGTGTCCATGAGAGGGTGTCTGAGCCTGTCCTGTCCCTGCAGACTCCTAGTGTGTCCATGAGAGGGTGTCTGAGCCTGTCCTGTCCCTGCAGACTCCTAGTGTGTCCATGAGAGGGTGTCTGAGCCTGTCCTGTCCCTGCAGACTCCTAGTGTGTCCATGAGAGGGTGTCTGAGCCTGTCCTGTCCCCCCAGGGGCGCTGTCCTGTAACCCCTCCCTGGGGGGCGTGGGGAAGGGCCAGCTGGTGAGGGAGGTGGACGCCCTGGACGGGCTGTGTGGCCGGGCG
This sequence comes from Thaleichthys pacificus, assembly GCA_023658055.1. Classification (NCBI taxonomy): domain Eukaryota; kingdom Metazoa; phylum Chordata; class Actinopteri; order Osmeriformes; family Osmeridae; genus Thaleichthys; species Thaleichthys pacificus. The sequence goes on along the minus strand of CM042856.1, from coordinate 17,736,745 downwards.
GGGGACTGGGCGGGGGTCCACTTCTCCATCCTGAACCGCAGCAAGGGCCCGGCCGTGTGGGGGCCTCGTGCCCAGCTGGACCGCCAGCGCTACCGCCACTTCATCCAGGTAAGCACCGCCGGACCAACCCTGGGGCAGGCCGTTTAGTGGAGTCTGGGGCGGAGAGATTTGTTGATTTGTCCTCCATCCTTCACCCCCACCCAGGCAGAGCTGCTGTCCACCCCCAGGCTGACGGTGGTTGAGGGCTCTGTGGAGGAGCTGCTGGTGTCGGACTCCCTCCCAGATGAACCAGGACAACACAGAGTCACTGGGGTCACTCTGGGTAAGGAGCTGGCTAGGGTCAATCTGGCCTCAAAGTAGAGTTGTGTCTGCTAAAAGCAGGCTGGTAAATTAATGCATGTAAATGTACAGCAAGTTGGCTTTCAAAATTGTCAACATTTGGTCTCCGTCTCTCTGCCGCTGCCTCCTCACTAGTGGGGGCAAGCCATCCCCTCCTGGCCAGCTCAGTGGTACTGACCACAGGCACCTTCCTGTCTGGCTTCCTCTTCATGGGCCAAACCAACTCTCCTGGGGGGAGGATGGGGACGCCCCCTCCAGCGCTGGGCTGTCCAACACCCTGAGAGAGAGGCTGGGGCTGCGAGTGGGCCGGCTGAGGACTGGAACCCCCCCGCGCATCCTGAAGGCCTCGGTAGACCTGTCCCTGGCTCAGCTCTCAGAACCAGACAAACACCCCACACCCTTCAGCTTCATCAACACACACGTGCACTGCAAGGTAGGAGCTGCTGAGGACAAACACAGACTCCATCTTGTTTCATGACGGGGGTCAGAGGAACAGGAATGAAGTAGGTGTGTTGATGTTGTCTTCTGAAGATAGAGATGTTGTCAGTGCTAGAGGAGGGTGTGTGGCTGTGGTGATGCTGAGCAGCTTCTGTGTTGAGGTGTGTGTTGAGGGTGTTGTGTTGAGGTGTGTTGTGTTGTTGTCGTGCAGCCGGAGGAGCAGCTGCCATGTCATCTCACCCAGACCACAGCTGGGGTAGAGAGGGTGGTGAGAGACAGTCTGCACCTCAACTGTCACATCCAGCAGGACACCAAGGGACCCAGGTGAACACACACTCACACTCACACGCACATGGACACACACTGACGCACCTCCACCCTAACAGCCGCTGGCGTCTGTCTTAGGTACTGCCCGTCCATCGAGTCGCGAGTGCTGCGGTTTCCGGGGCGACAGCACCAGGTGTGGCTGGAGCCAGAGGGTTTGACCTCCGACCTCCTGTACCCCCAGGGCCTGTCCATGACCATGCCCCCTGACCTGCAGCTCCGCCTCCTCAGGGAGATCCCTCCTCTGCACCGGGCAGAGATACACACTCCTGGTAGGACCTCCACCACACCATCATAACACACCCCTGGTAGGACCTCAGTACCACCAGCCTGTCAGTCATTCAATAAGGTTACACCAACTATCTCTCTCCCTCTCTCTGTCCCTCCCTCTCTCCCTCCCTCTCTGTCTCTAGGTTACGGGGTGCAGTATGACTATGTGTGTCCCACCCAGCTGGCCCCCTCCCTGCAGGTGAAGAGCACGCAGGGCCTCTTCCTCGCTGGCCAGATCAACGGCACCACCGGGTACGAGGAGGCAGCAGCTCAGGTAGGGCCCACAGCACCACCACAGGACAGGAGGAAATGCTACAGTTACAAACTGGATTCCTTACCTGTACAATAACTAATAATGATGTCTTCATTTAGCATAATCATCCAAAGTAACAAACAGAGATGGGAAGTAACAAAGTACAAATACTTTGTTAACGTACTTAAATATTTTCTGGTATCAGTACTTTACTATTTATTTTTCAGACAACTTTTTACTTTCACCCCTTAAATGTTTAACTTAACTGTACTTTTTACTTACATTTTCAAGCCAGGCTCGCTACTTTAGTTTTAATCTGTATTTGGTGGTATTTTCAAAACATTGATGAGGATTGACTGCGGTACTGTACTATTGTACTCTAAGCTTCTCTGTTCTCTATGTGAAAAATTATTGGGGGAAAAAAAGTTCGAAAGATTGACAAAATATATATTTTTTTAAGTTTACTGTTTTAGGCTTCTCTGTTCTCCCCTGTCCTCCTGGATTTGAACCTGCAGCCTGATTTGCATTACAACGCTCTACCACTGAGCTATACCTATCGCCCATCCTTAAGTACTCTGTTCTACAACCCAGAGTTAATGAGTGTTCTGGAACCTGGATGCTCTGCCTGGTGTGGCACCCTGCTAGTCTCTCACCCTGTCCTGCCCCTCCGCAGGGCCTGTGGGCGGGGGTGAACGCTGGCCGGGCCGCCCTCTCCCTGCCCCCCCTGACGCTGTCCAGGACCCAGAGCTACATCGGCGTTCTGGTGGACGACCTGGTGGGTCGTGGAGTGACAGAACCCTACCGCATGTTCACCAGCCGGGCGGAGTTCAGGACGTCCCTCAGACCCGACAACGCCGACCTGCGCCTCACCCCCAGAGGTCTGTGTTTACACCCTCACCCCCAGAGTTACACCCTCACCCCCAGAGGTCTGTGTTTACACCCTCACCCCCAGAGGTCTGTGTTTACACCCTCACCCCCAGAGTTACACCCTCACCCCCAGAGGTCTGTGTTTACACCCTCACCCCCAGAGTTACACCCTCACCCCCAGAGGTCTGTGTTTACACCCTCACCCCCAGAGTTACACCCTCACCCCCAGAGGTCTGTGTTTACACCCTCACCCCCAGAGTTACACCCTCACTCCCAGAGGTCTGTGTTTACACCCTCACCCCCAGAGTTACACCCTCACCCCCAGAGGTCTGTGTTTACACCCTCACCCCCAGAGTTACACCCTCACCCCCAGAGGTCTGTGTTTACACCCTCACCCCCAGAGGTCTGTGTTTACACCCTCACCCCCAGAGTTACACCCTCACCCCCAGAGGTCTGTGTTTACACCCTCACCCCCAGAGGTCTGTGTTTACACTCACTGTTCAGTAGCTCCGTACGCCACAATTCAATCCATTCCCTCAACCCCTCGTCATGACGACAGTACAAGGGGCGCCTCGGCTGACCATTTCCTCCCTGCGTGACCTTTGACCTGGCCAGGATTTGAGGAGGTGGGCTGCGTGTCGCCCGGGCGGCACCAGGAGGTGGTGAGGGTGAGCGAGGCGCTCGAGGGAGGCCTGGACGCCCTGCTCTCGCTCCGTCTGCCGGCCAGTCGCTGGAGGGACAAGCTGGGCCTCGTGGGAGTGAGTGAGACCAAGAGCTCCACCCTGAGGTGAGGCTCTCTCTCTCTCTCTCTCTCTCCCTCTCTTTCTGTCTCTCTCTCTCTCTGTGTCTCTCTCCCTCTCTCTCTCTCTCTCCCTCTCTCTCTTTCTCTCTCTCTCTCCCTCTTTCTGTCTCTCTGTCCCTCTCTTTCTGTCTCTCTCTCTCTCTCTCTCTGTGTCTCTCTCCCTCTCTCTCTCTCTCTCTGTCCCCCTGGTGTCTGGGGGGTGTCAAGTCAAAATCTCACATGAAAGGATGTGAGGTTGGTCTTGATAATTATGGATTCAAGTTCTTTACATGTTCTAAACTTTGAGGTTGACTGGTGTTGTCTTGGTAACGATGACACTTGCCACTCCTGGCAGTGGTGTGGATCTGTTACAGTATAAAGACGTGTCCTTCCAAATGCTGGCCTCCGCCTTCCCAGAATGCCTTTCACCTTACCTGGAATTCGCACAGAGACTCAAGATTGAAGGTAAACGAGCAACAGTGCGTCTGAAGATGAAATTTCACGAATATAAAATCACTAAACCACATCAGCTCATGAAGCTGCAGAGACGTGTGTGACGTGTGTGTGTGTGTGTCTCCAGCGGTGTACAGGCCCCACTGTGAGAAGCAGAGGAGGGAGATGGAGAGGATCCGGAGGGAGGACAGTCTCTCGCTGCCCCAGGACCTGGACTACCTGAGCCTGCCTGTGGGCCTCTCTCAGGAGGTCCGCGAGGTCCTGGACCGCGCTCGGCCCAGCACGGTGAGAGGAACACGCCTCAACACATCATCATTTACTGTACAGATCCATCAGCACGCCACACTTTATATTCATAATAGTTCAGCTATTGTTTTCCTGCCCCTTCCTTGCTGTGTTCCTCTGCTCTCTGCTCCGTGTTCAGCTTGGTGCTGCTAGCCGTCTGCCCGGCATGACCCCGGCAGGTGTGGTGAACCTGCTGAACTACGTCCACAAGACATCCCGGAGACACACGCCTCCCACCCACCGTCCTCAGCCCCCCCGGGGGCTCGGCCAGCAGGAAGGGGGGGCAGGGGGGCAGGGGACCCTCTCTCTACCTCAGTGAAATAACCACCACAACACTGTAATCAAGCAAAGTCTGTATTATAGGAACATGTACAAAAATAAATTAAGGAATTTTATAAAAAGAAGAATTTGTAGAAATGTTGAAGGAATGAGTGATAGCAATGTACTGTAGTCACACTTTCCTGCTGCAAACACTACCTTCCACCTGACGTCTGGAGTTTATAACCAACCACACAGTGCTTGACTACCTGGTTAGCATGTGTAGTGCCACTAGCAGCGTTAGCATGGCCCCCGCGTGGCTCCACGCGGCCCTGCGGACGCCGGCGCTGTCCAGCGTGTGTCCGTCCAGCTCCTCCCACCCCCGGGAGAAGAAGCCGAACGGAAACTTCCACTCCGGCTGGGAGCGGCCCCTGGGGGGTTCTGGGTACACTGTGATGTCGACGAACGTCACCTCGGTGGTCACAGCGAGGGGAGAGAGGAGGGGACACTGGGGAGGGAGGGAGGTCGTCAGGGGTGAACACAGGCAGCAGGTAAGATGAGAGGGTTACAGGGACACAGGTAAGATGAGAGGGTGAGGGTTACAGGGACACAGGTAAGATGAGAAGGTGAGGGTTACAGGGACACAGGTAAGATGAGAGGGTTACAGGGACACAGGTAAGATGAGAGGGTTACAGGGACACACCTGGAGCTGCTGGCAGCTGAACTGGTACCTGGCTCCCAGGATGTAGCTCTGAGGCAGGGCCAGGAGGCCCACCCGGGCCCACAGCAGCTGCACGGAGAGGGAGCGGGGGAGCAGGCAGCCTGTCTCACACGACTCCCCCTGAGAGGGGGGGGGGGGGGGGGAGGGACGTTACTGGATAGAACATCTAAACCTACATCCTCAATATGACCATCATCCACATGACTATCCACACCACACCATCCTCATGACCATCCTGTGTTAGTGGAACACGACTCCAGTGTGAGTGAGCTCCAGAGAGGCTGGCTGAAGGCAGACTGACCTCCGGGGCCTGGGGACACGCCTGGGTGATGACCCGCGCCCAGTCCGGCTCCGGGCCGAAGTTCATCACCACCAGGTCAGGGGAGGCCAGGCCCTGCAGGAGCCCATACAGCTGACCACGCAGCACAGAGCAGGCCCTGGAGGGGGAGCTGGGGGGGGAGACAGGAGAGAAGAGCCTTAGACTTCAGGTTCCTGACCAGCACTGTGTGATCAATCATCAGTCAAGTTACCCAGAATGCATCTGTGAGTGTGACCTCCACTTGGCTGTAGTTCTTCAAATCAACATGGCTGACCTGTCGTTTACCTTTATAAAACTACAGTGTGGGTGCTGTAGTACCTGAAGAAGCAGCCGGTGAAGGTGTTGTGGGTGAAGAGGATGGGGGTGCGGAGGGCGGGGTCAGGGGAGCACCCCCCACCTGGAGACGCCCCCTGAACAGTCAGCTGAGCAGCAGTCAGGAAACGCAACACATCTCACAGAAACACACACCTTGGGAAACACCACATCTCACAGAAACACACACATCTCACAGAAACACACACCTTGGGAAACACCACATCTTACGGAAACACACACATCTCACAGAAACACACACATTGGGAAACACCACATCTCACAGAAACACACACATCTCACAGAAACACACACCTCGGGAAACACCACATCTCACAGAAACACACCTCGGGAAACACAGCATCTCATGGCCATCGTTAGCTTTAGGTTCTGTTGCTATGGAGTTGTCTCTGGCCCCATCCACATTGTGATGTCTCTCACCAAGGATACAGTCTGGACTGCTTCACCAAACTGGCCAATCACAGGAGACCCCACAGGAAGTCCCACAGGAGGGCGGGGCTCTGGGTTGGGAGGAGGCGTGTCCAGCTGTGGGTCACAGATGACGTCAGCCATGTCAACAGAGCTGTGTGGCAGTCTTCAGTAACACACCGCTCCCAGACTGACCACCAGAATAATGAACAACTACACAGTCTTTGATCTGCTGCTGGGCTTTCTATGTGCACTAGTTATATGTCTCTTTGGATAAAAGTGTCTACAAAATGAATAAAAACATAAAAATGTAAAAATCTGAAACAGACATTGCACAGTTGTATGGTAGAGATGTGTGTCTATGAGAGCAGAACTGCCTGGTGTTATTAGCATGAGTGTAGTGTTATTAGCATGAGCGTGGTGTTATTAGCATGAGCGTGGTGTTATTAGCATGAGCGTGGTGTTATTAGCATGAGCGTGGTGTTATTAGCATGAGCGTGGTGTTATTAGCATGAGCGTGGTGTTATTAGCATGAGCGTGGTGTTATTAGCATGAGCGTGGTGTTATTAGCATGAGCGTGGTGTTATTAGCATGAGCGTGGTGTTATTAGCATGAGCGTGGTGTTATTAGCATGAGCGTGGTGTTATTAGCATGAGCGTGGTGTTATTAGCATGAGCGTGGTGTTATTAGCATGAGCGTGGTGTTATTAGCATGAGCGTGGTGTTATTAGCATGAGCGTGGTGTTATTAGCATGAGCGTGGTGTTATTAGCATGAGCGTGGTGTTATTAGCATGAGCGTGGTGTTATTAGCATGAGCCGTGGTGAGACTCAGGATGCTGGCACAGTGCTGCGGTACCTCGTAGCGGACGGCGTGAGTCTGCATGAGAGAGCCGTCTGAGCTGCTGTTCACCAGGACCACCGTCACCTTGGCCTCCACCAGCTGACCTCGGCCACTGAACCAGATCACATACTCCACCTGCACCACCCAGGAGAACACACACCGTTACTGAGGTGGTCTGTCAGGGGCTTATTAAAGGTGGAGTTGTGATGTTCCGTTTACAAACCTCTGACACCACATTCAGACAGGAGCCATTTTGTTCCCTCGGCTCTGGCCAATCAGACAGAGGAACCACCGGAATCTGCCATCAAAACACAGAAGCCCCTTATAACCAGTCAACACACAAGCGACAGAGCGAACGTTTTTCATGCAATGACACGCTGTTCTGAGCGGGCTCACCAGCGAATCAGACACACCCACAGAGTCAGGAAGCGGAGCCTGGAACAGCCAAGGGAAAACACAGCAGATGTAGAGCAGCAGTTTCATACAAGCGCAGGAGGTTCATCCTTTATTATTATATATTGTGTTGATAAGAGTGTTTAGCTCAGATAGGGTTAGGATTTACTTATGTGTAGGATTAGGAGAGACAGCTAGGAGAGAAGATCAGGACCAAGAATACCAACGTACCTGCCTGCCTGTCTGCCTGCCTGTCTGCCTGCCTGTCTGCCTGTCTGGACTTGTTACAGATGTCTGGTAACGTACCTGGACTTGTTACAGATGTCTGGTAACGTACCTGGACTTGTTACAGATGTCTGGTAACGTACCTGGACTTGTTACAGATGTCTGGTAACGTACCTGGACTTGTTACAGATGTAAACTACAAACACACACCTTGACGAGGCTGAGGCTGGTGAAGTAGGAGCGTGCGTTGAGACGAGGGTCTGAGCTACAGCTCTGGGGCGTCAGGGTCCGGGAGCAGGACAGAGACTCAGACCGCAGGAACCCTGCAGACACAAGGGCGCAGGGTGATGATGTCACAGCCCCGGCTGGTAACAGGTAACCTGGGAGGTGTGATGGAGTGCTGACTCACTGGCAGGGTTGTGGTCGACGCAGGCGGAGGAGGCGGAGCCGGGAGACGGCTGGCGGAGGAGGCCCCGTGCAGAGCTGCCGTCATACTGGCTCAGGATGACATCATCAACCTGCGACAGTCACAGCGACAGAGATTCAATGGTATAACAGGAGCAGCGTCGACTCAATTAAATGTCTGAAATAAATTAATATTTAGTTAGGAGATATGGATGTAAAAGGGTTGTAGAACTTTACTGGAAACACATTTCTGTGAAAGACAGCAGTAAAAGAACAGGGTGAAAGGGAGTTGTACCCTGTAGAAGTGTTTGGTGAGGAGGTTGCCGTGCGCAGGGGGCTGCCATGTGAAGGCGTCCAACACAGCAGGCTTCTGAGACGGCGCTGGCACAGACTGGGGGGCAGTCGTGTTGTCTGCCGACAGAGACAGGGACACAACTGGTTATGTTGCTCATGTTATGCTTATTGTGTGTGTGTGTGTGTGTGACAGCTTACCTTGTACCAGCTGGACACAGAACAGTGTGTTAGTTACAGTGATGAAGGATGGATCCACATTGGCTCTGAACATCAGCCACTTTTCAACACAGTCTCCAGATCTGGGCCACGGCGAGCGCAGCGCAACACACACGCACACACACACACACACACAAGGTTACACAGCTTCTCACAGGTGAATGGGGCTATTTGTCTATTGACTCTTTTATTTTTTACTGCTTAACAGTTTTTTTTCTTTTTAAACTTGTAGCACCCCTCAATAATTAAGGCTGTGCCATAAATGAAACGCATCATTATTATTATCACTCACATGACTTTCTCATCACAACCTGTGAAGACGGTTCTGAGGTCAGGTACTCCGCAGTCCAACACGTCGCAGCAGCAGCCAAGGTCACAGAAAGCGGGGGTCAAGTCACACACACACGCTGTAAAACACACGAGGCCTAGTTTAAACGATCTGTCGTCATGCGATAAAGATGTGCAAAACACTAAACATGCGGTGTATAAATGGTAAACCTGTTGGCATCACTATTGGCTCGGAGGTAGGTGGAGGGAGAGATTCGGTGGTTCCAATAGACGGAGTCACATCGGTGGTTGCCGTAGAAACCGCCTGTTGAGTGACTGCGGTATCCGTGGGTTCAAACGCACTTGGCGAAACAGAAGTGAACCCCGCGGGCCCGCTGGTGGTCGGGCTGAAAGGGCCAGGGGTTGGGTTGTACGGGCTAAAGGAGCCGGGGGTCTGGTTGTCAGTGGTTGCTGGAGGTTCGGTACTGACACTTGGGTCTGTTGCCGCATAAGCCAAATGTACAGACAGAGCAACAAGTAGCTGTACAATGCAACAGAGGTGGTGCGTGGTCATTCTGTTCACCAAGCCAGGGCTGTGCATCCTCTGGTGATATCCCCTACAGTCTCTCTACCAGAGATTTACAATGATGGATAGTGTTTATCTCGCTAGCCTAGTGCTACATTGTTGGCTAGCTAACTGTAGCGAGCACCCGGAGACGTTTGCAAATTAGCCAAGATTACGGCATAAAATGTAGCCTACATACTACTACAAGCGTGGAGAAAAATAAAAAGCTTAGTTAGGAAACAATAATGATAATTTCTGAATGATCAAAGTGGCTAGCCACGCTATATATACAATTCCATAGAAATACGCAAACCCAGCATTCAAACTAGGAGTAGAGCACAAGCTTTTCGTTGCCAAGGAAATGGAAACTTGGTTTATATCCGGTCTGTCTGCTGTAAAACACCTAATAGATGTTAACCGCATTTGTATTTGGAAATTTCTCCCCACTTTGCTCTTTTTGCCAAGAAGAGAAAAAAATTATTTCACAGTTGTTCTATTTCTGTTCTTATACCATAACATTTCTGGCTTCAAATCTCTGCTTCGTTATTTCTTGTATTTGACACTAAAATAACGTCAATGCTGTACAGGGCGAGGGTGGTTGCTAGGCAACGTTACTTAGTTGTTATCTTGCTCGGAGTTGGAAGTTTGTGGATGCAGTGAGACTATTTTGCAAAGGCAAACCAGGACACATAAAAATAATTTGTAGATACAGCAAAAGTTCGTTTGTTTATTGATTTTTATTGCCAATCGCTCTAATGTCAGATGTCAGTTTAGATTATTGGTGTATATCCAGAAAACACCTCAGTGAACTAGCACTACAGTACTGTTAGGGTCGCACTGAATAGAAAATTGCTCAGTTTGTACTAGTAGTCGTCTAAGCCGAGCAGAGATGGCTGAAGGATTCGTGGAGATTATGTTGCCTGAATATGATTGCGTTTATAGTTGTGCTCTTTATTTATTTTCTCACCTACATGTGTTAACAGCATGACAGCGGTCTTTCCACCGGGCGAGGAAACGGAGGAGTCTAAAACGAGTCCCGTGTTCATACTGAGTAACTCGGACTCCGACCCCAGCACAGACGCCGGGGAGTCGGAGACGGAGGACGAGGCAGAGTCAGACAGCGACGAGAGAGACGCCACACCCCCGGTGTTAAATTCCCCCCAGACCTCCGCCGTTAAAGGCCCCCATGGCGACGGGGACCCGGAGGAGCCGCACCGAACCACAGATACACCGAAAACCCAGGGGAACCTGCACATTCACTCAGAGCTGTGAGTGGTACACTGTTGAAGAAGGTGTACTGTGTGTGTGTGTGCATGGAGTAAATTATATTTTGCATTCTCCTGATCGTCCTGGCAGGGAGTGTGGGTGTGAGGTGATGGCCTGTCAGTTCAGCCAGGATGGCTCTCTGCTGGCTGTGGGTCTGAGCGATGGCACCATCAAGGTAGGAGGCTGGACACCCTGCAGCAGGTAGGCAGGTCGGTGGTTCATATGCAGGTCTATAATCCTGTCCTGGGTTTCCCTGTCAGATATTCCGTCCAGACAGTGGTGACCTGGTGCAGACCCTGAAGGACAGCACCAGTATCCTGTCCTCCCTGCCCGTCACGGCTCTCAGATTCACCCTCAGCCCCCAGGCTCACTGCCTCCTGCTGGCCACCTGTGAGTAGTGCCGGCAGAGCCCACGCAGACACACAGGAGACAGTCTGGAGGGGAAGTCTCTCACAGAGGAGGCTGGAAAGAGACAGTACTCCGCGGGGTAAACCTGCTGGGTTAGCATCTGATCAGTCCTGCTTGTGTGTGTGTGTGTGTCTAGACGCGAGCGGCAGGGTGAGGTGCTGGTACGTGTGGGGAGGAGACTGCGTGTGGGGGCTGAGAGAGGGGGGTCTGAGCGGAGGGGGGGAGGGTGAGGCGCCCAGGCAGACCCTCTCTCTCTGCGTCTCCCCCTCAGGAGAGATGGCAGCGACCGGGGGCTCCGACTCCTCCATCCTGCTGTACGACCTGGCCACTCACCAGAGAGTGCTGACCTGCAGGGCCAGGTGAGTCCACAAACACCCTCACCGCTCCCCTCTGCTCGCCTGGCCTGCAGAGATCACACATGTATTCAGAAGGTTTTACGGAGCCCTCTACGGTGTCTCTCTGTCTCTCTCTCTCTGTCTCTCTGTCTCTCTGTCTCTCTCTTTCTGTCTCTCTGTCTCTCTCTCTCTCTCTCTGTCTCTGTCTCTGTCTCTGTCTCTCTCTCAGCTCCACCAGGACTCTGATGGATGGACACAGGTTCAGGGTGTTTGCGGTGACCTTTCACCCTGAAAGAGAGAGAGAGTTCATCTCTGGGGGCTGGGATAACACCATACAGGTAGGTAGTATAACACCGTGCAGACAAGGATCTACACTTTACATGAAATACTTTGTGTAAAGAAATGTTCTGTTTTTGGCAGTTTTGGGACACCAGGCAGCAGAATGCCGTAAGGTAAGGCCTGCGTGCATTTACAGTGCTGAACCCCAACTGAATTTAAATGCCTGTTCTAAACGAACACATTATTATTACATTTACATTTATGCATTTAGCAGATGCTTTTATCCAAAGCGACTTCCAAGAGAGAGCTTTACAAAAGAGCATAGGTCACTGATCATAACAATGAGCCCCAAACATTGCTGAGCAGCCAAAACATGAAGCATACATTGTGAAAAACCAAATAAGTGCCAAAGGGAAGAACCATAAGAGCATGCCGTTAAACAAGTTACAATTAAACAACATGAAGCTCAAAAAGTGCAAGAGTGTACCTGTAGAAAAGAAGACAAAACAACAATCAACAGTAAAATATTTCAGGCTTTCTCTTGGTCTACCCTCCTCAGGATGCTGCTGGGTCCTCACGTGTGCGGCGACGCCCTTCAGATCGACCCCGCAGCCAATCACATCCTGTCTGGCTCCTGGAGGAGGGGCAGCGCCCTGGAGGTGAGGACAGCAGCCAATCACAGCTCAGCAGACAAGAAGTCTGGAAGAAATCACTTTATAACGTACATGTTGTGAAAAAAGGAACCGTTTTAGTTAGAGCGCAAACACCACACACCTGTTTCCACACAGCTCATCATGTCCTGTCTGTGTAGGATGTTTATGACACTCTTTATGGTTGACTATCAGTGATGATGTTCCTGTCTGCAGGTGTGGGACTACAGCTCAGGGAGGAAACTGTGGGGTGTCCCAGCTGACCCCCAGGGGGACAGCAAGGTGAGGGTGTCCCTGACCCCCAGGGGGACAGCAAGGTGAGGGTGTCCCTGACCCCCAGGGGGACAGCAAGGTGAGGGTGTCCCTGACCCCCAGGGGGACAGCAAGGTGAGGGTGTCCCTGACCCCCAGGGGGACAGCAAGGTGAGGGTGTCCCTGACCCCCAGGGGGACAGCAAGGTGAGGGTGTCCCAGCTGACCCCCAGGGGGACAGCAAGGTGAGGGTGTCCCTGACCCCCAGGGGGACAGCAAGGTGAGGGTGTCCCTGACCCCCAGGGGGACAGCAAGGTGAGGGTGTCCCTGACCCCCAGGGGGACAGCAAGGTGAGGGTGTCCCTGACCCCCAGGGGGACAGCAAGGTGAGGGTGTCCCTGACCCCCAGGGGGACAGCAAGGTGAGGGTGTCCCAGCTGACCCCCAGGGGGACAGCAAGGTGAGGGTGTCCCAGCTGACCCCCAGGGGGACAGCAAGGTGAGGGTGTCCCTGACCCCCAGGGGGACAGCAAGGTGAGGGTGTCCCTGACCCCCAGGGGGACAGCAAGGTGAGGGTGTCCCAGCTGACCCCCAGGGGGACAGCAAGGTGAGGGTGTCCCTGACCCCCAGGGGGACAGCAAGGTGAGGGTGTCCCCTGACCCCCAGGGGGACAGCAAGGTGAGGGTGTCCCTGACCCCCAGGGGGACAGCAAGGTGAGGGTGTCCCAGCTGACCCCCAGGGGGACAGCAAGGTGAGGGTGTCCCAGCTGACCCCCAGGGGGACAGCAAGGTGAGGGTGTCCCAGCTGACCCCCAGGGGGACAGCAAGGTGAGGGTGTCCCTGACCCCCAGGGGGACAGCAAGGTGAGGGTGTCCCAGCTGACCCCCAGGGGGACAGCAAGGTGAGGGTGTCCCTGACCCCCAGGGGGACAGCAAGGTGAGGGTGTCCCAGCTGACCCCCAGGGGGACAGCAAGGTGAGGGTGTCCCTGACCCCCAGGGGGACAGCAAGGTGAGGGTGTCCCAGCTGACCCCCAGGGGGACAGCAAGGTGAGGGTGTCCCAGCTGACCCCCAGGGGGACAGCAAGGTGAGGGTGTCCCCTGACCCCCAGGGGGACAGCAAGGTGAGGGTGTCCCAGCTGACCCCCAGGGGGACAGCAAGGTGAGGGTGTCCCTGACCCCCAGGGGGACAGCAAGGTGAGGGTGTCCCAGCTGACCCCCAGGGGGACAGCAAGGTGAGGGTGTCCCCTGACCCCCAGGGGGACAGCAAGGTGAGGGTGTCCCAGCTGACCCCCAGGGGGACAGCAAGGTGAGGGTGTCCCAGCTGACCCCCAGGGGGACAGCAAGGTGAGGGTGTCCCAGCTGACCCCCAGGGGGACAGCAAGGTGAGGGTGTCCCTGACCCCCAGGGGGACAGCAAGGTGAGGGTGTCCCAGCTGACCCCCAGGGGGACAGCAAGGTGAGGGTGTCCCTGACCCCCAGGGGGACAGCAAGGTGAGGGTGTCCCAGCTGACCCCCAGGGGGACAGCAAGGTGAGGGTGTCCCCTGACCCCCAGGGGGACAGCAAGGTGAGGGTGTCCCAGCTGACCCCCAGGGGGACAGCAAGGTGAGGGTGTCCCTGACCCCCAGGGGGACAGCAAGGTGAGGGTGTCCCTGACCCCCAGGGGGACAGCAAGGTGAGGGTGTCCCAGCTGACCCCCAGGGGGACAGCAAGGTGAGGGTGTCCCTGACCCCCAGGGGGACAGCAAGGTGAGGGTGTCCCTGACCCCCAGGGGGACAGCAAGGTGAGGGTGTCCCAGCTGACCCCCAGGGGGACAGCAAGGTGAGGGTGTCCCCTGACCCCCAGGGGGACAGCAAGGTGAGGGTGTCCCAGCTGACCCCCAGGGGGACAGCAAGGTGAGGGTGTCCCAGCTGACCCCCAGGGGGACAGCAAGGTGAGGGTGTCCCAGCTGACCCCCAGGGGGACAGCAAGGTGAGGGTGTCCCAGCTGACCCCCAGGGGGACAGCAAGGTGAGGGTGTCCCTGACCCCCAGGGGGACAGCAAGGTGAGGGTGTCCCTGACCCCCAGGGGGACAGCAAGGTGAGGGTGTCCCAGCTGACCCCCAGGGGGACAGCAAGGTGAGGGTGTCCCTGACCCCCAGGGGGACAGCAAGGTGAGGGTGTCCCTGACCCCCAGGGGGACAGCAAGGTGAGGGTGTCCCAGCTGACCCCCAGGGGGACAGCAAGGTGAGGGTGTCCCTGACCCCCAGGGGGACAGCAAGGTGAGGGTGTCCCAGCTGACCCCCAGGGGGACAGCAAGGTGAGGGTGTCCCAGCTGACCCCCAGGGGGACAGCAAGGTGAGGGTGTCCCAGCTGACCCCCAGGGGGACAGCAAGGTGAGGGTGTCCCTGACCCCCAGGGGGACAGCAAGGTGAGGGTGTCCCTGACCCCCAGGGGGACAGCAAGGTGAGGGTGTCCCAGCTGACCCCCAGGGGGACAGCAAGGTGAGGGTGTCCCTGACCCCCAGGGGGACAGCAAGGTGAGGGTGTCCCTGACCCCCAGGGGGACAGCAAGGTGAGGGTGTCCCTGACCCCCAGGGGGACAGCAAGGTGAGGGTGTCCCTGACCCCCAGGGGGACAGCAAGGTGAGGGTGTCCCTGACCCCCAGGGGGACAGCAAGGTGAGGGTGTCCCAGCTGACCCCCAGGGGGACAGCAAGGTGAGGGTGTCCCTGACCCCCAGGGGGACAGCAAGGTGAGGGTGTCCCTGACCCCCAGGGGGACAGCAAGGTGAGGGTGTCCCTGACCCCCAGGGGGACAGCAAGGTGAGGGTGTCCCAGCTGACCCCCAGGGGGACAGCAAGGTGAGGGTGTCCCTGACCCCCAGGGGGACAGCAAGGTGAGGGTGTCCCCTGACCCCCAGGGGGACAGCAAGGTGAGGGTGTCCCTGACCCCCAGGGGGACAGCAAGGTGAGGGTGTCCCTGACCCCCAGGGGGACAGCAAGGTGAGGGTGTCCCAGGCAGAGGTGGTCAACATGCACACATCCTTCACTCAAGTAGAAGATACTCATGTTTAAAAAAAAGTTCTGACTACACTTTTTCACTCAAGGAAGATTTTTTGGGGAAATAAAATATATTTAAAATAAAATATATTTTTAAACCTTTCTAAGCTTTTTTTTGTTACTTTTTTGGAAAATATTTTTCTTATTGCTTTCTGCCTGGCTTCATGGTAGCTTCATAGACTAGCTTACATTTGTTGTGATTAAATTGTTATTACAGATCTACTCCTGCCATTGGCTGGGCCAGGACCACATGGTGGCAGCAGGCAGCCAGGCTCACATGCTGAGGGTCATCAACAGACACACTATGGTGGTCAGTCGGCCTCACTAACACACTCAACAACTCAAAGTTCAGCAAAACTTGCAAAGAAAACAGGCCTCCCTCTCTCATCTTCTCTCTACTCTACACCCTGCTGACCCTCCAACCCCCCTTTTCCTCTCTCACATTCTTTTTCTGATCCCTTAATCTCCCTCCTTCCCTCCCTCCAGACTGAGTCCAGGCTGCAGGGTCTGTCCTCTGCTGTGTTCAGCTCCTCGGTGTGTGTGTCTGGGCGCTGCTCGGGGCTGGTGGCAGCATCGTCAGGGACCAGGGTGTTTCTGCTGGAGAGAGGAGCTCAGCGGCCCAGGAAGGAGCACCGCAGCCCAGCCATGGGGGACGAGGCTTGACAGGGAAGATCCACACGCAAAGTTTTTGGTTCAGCTGTTGTTCTCCAGCTGCTTTTTGACAAGTGAGTCATTTTGTAATGTGTAAAAGTAAAAAATAAAGGATTAGGTTTTGCCAATAACTCGCTAAGTTACATTGAGTTTTACCAGTGCATTAACCCAAACTGACCCCGTGTCATGCTGTTAGTTTACAGATAGATATGCTGCATGTAGACATGTTTGGACAACACTTTGTCCCAGTGCCTGAAGTTTTTACAGCTCTACTCAACAGACCACACAACCCTGGGACTTTGGTCTGGAACGAGCTACCTGACTCTAGAGACGGTCTACAAATGAGCTGTTCCTGCAGCTGCTGTTCCTCCTGGCCCTGGGGAACAGCAACGCAGCTCCAATGATTATTCTGGGGATTAACCGACTTTAAGGCTGTGTGCTGGAGGAAACTAACACTTTGGCATTCAAGTTGGGTTTGAGAAATGTTAAAGCGCTATCAAGTGACAAACAACCGACTTTTATACAAACGTAAACACTGTCTACTTGATTAAAATAAGTTGATCAACCATTCAAATCAGTCTGCTTGCACTTTCTGTTATTTCATCAGTCTCTCTTCACTTGTGTGTGATTAAGGGGGCTATATCTTCCTACTGAAGTCTCTTCATGATCTGGAAAGTACTTGTTCACTCTTCCAGCAGGAAAGCAGAGTTGTAGACACTCCCTTGTCCAAGTCCAGCAATCAGCGTTCAGATAATATTGTTGAAGGAAATGTGATCATGCCTCTGGGAGTTATGTAAGGGTAACTTTGTATAATAAGTCTATGATTTGCAGGAAGCCCCGTATAACAGAGAGAGACCGTGTGAGGACGGGTTGAAGTGTAGAAAGATAGTTTTGTTTACATTCAGCAGGCTCAGATTAATATTATCTAAGGAAAGGGGGAAGAACGCGTGCGAGGTTAGCAGGCAAGCAGCCGAGCAAAAGCGAGGACAAAGCCTGTGTTGTAAGGAGCTCTGAAACCAAGCCCGGTCCAGACGCCGTGCTCATCTGAGCAGCAGGAAGCGGAGAGCAGCGCCGGGCCCAAAGGCAATCACAGGAAAACACATAACACAGAGACGTGTACTGCTGAGGAGCCCTCAGGGAAAGAGACTACAGAGACAACTATCAACTGTTCATACTGACAGAGGACCAGCCAGACGACCAGGCAGACGACCAGCCAGACGACCAGGCAGACGACTCTCACCAGAGTTTCTCCGTGGTCTCCCTCAAGTCTAGATCTCCTGCTCTCGTCCCTGACCCCCTGCAGTCCTCCTGCGGTCCCCCTCCTGGTGCGAGTCATGGCGGAGGAGAAGGAGCTCTCGTACTCCGAGGCTATAGAGCAGGCAGGCAGCGCCATCCACAGGTTCAGGCTCATCGAGGTGAAAGGAATCCCTCTCATGGAGCATATCGCCAACAGCTGGGACCCCATCTGGGCCTTCCAGCCAGACCCCTCGGATCTTCTCATCGCCACCTACCCCAAAGCAGGTACTGTCCTTTTCTGCTGCTACCACAGCTAGACTCAGAGAGACCTGTGCATCTGTACCTAAATTATAGATTTTAGCAGTTAGGATTGAGTTTTGGATGATGATAACTTACTCTCAGTATCCTATTGTATAAATGTCCTAGCAGGCATCAGTGATGTCAGATCTAGCAGGCCTCAGTGATGTCAGATCTAGCAGGCCTCAGTGATCTCAGATCTTGTAGGCTTCAGTGATCTCATATCTAGCAGGCCTCAGTGATGTCAGAACTAGCAAACCTCAGGTGATGTCAGATCTAGCAGACCTCAGGTGATGTCAGATCTAGCAGGCCTCAGATGAGCTTCATCCCTCCTCAGGAACCACCTGGACGCAGGAGATCGTGGACTTGCTGCTTCATGATGGAGACGCTGAGGTCTGCAGGAGAGCACCTACAGCCGTGCGCATTCCCTTCCTGGAGATCGTCTCTCCTCCACCCATCCCATCAGGTGTGTGTGTGCGTGTGTGTGTGTGTGTGTGTGTGTATGGAAGGCTGCGGACCACTCAATGGATATTAATGAAATGTTCATGTTGTTAAGTGAAGATGGGTCTATAAATCTATCAAGCTGAAGTGAAGATCCTTCAGTGAATCCCTCAAGGTGAAGCTGATGGATCTTGAGCTATAATGATCTTCAAACCTGAGCACTTCAGAGGCCACAGGCCCAGTTACTGGGGGAAAGTTTGCCAGCAGGTTGTCATAACGACTCATTTCCTCTCCTTAATCAGGGTCAGAGATCACTGGAATCTTAAACGACCCCTGCGATGCTCTGCCAGACTCACGCTGCCCTGCTTTGAGATTGGCTTGGTGGTGCATTCCACTGTTTTTTTTATGACCCTGCAATGAAATGTAGTATAGTGTGTGTGTGTGTGCATGTATGTGTGTGATCCCATGGCGGGTTCTCTGCAGAGACCAATATCCAGAATAATAAAATTAATCCGTCTTTGTGAGAACTTTGCTATGGTAGTTGATCCTAGTTCTAAGTGTTGTGTGGTGAGTGGGGTGAGGGTGGTGTATGATGGTGTATAATGATGTATGATGGTGTATGATGGTGTATAATGGTGTATGATGGTGTATGATGATGTATGATGATGTATGATGGTGTATGATGGTGTATAATCGTGTATGATGGTGTATGATGATGTATGATGATGTATGATGGTGTATGATGATGTATGATCATGTATGATGGTGTATGATGATGTATGATGGTGTATGATGGTGTATGATGATGTATGATGGTGTATGATGGTGTCCAGACGTCTGGGTGACCAGAGCAGAGCACTGCAGTCTCTCCTTCCTCCTGTCCAGGCCTGGACCAGCTCAGCAAGATGGCTCCTCCCAGAGTCATCAAGACCCACCTGCCCTTCCAGCTGGTGCCTGAGGGATTCTGGGAAAACAAATGCAAGGTAAGCAGAATAGATTCGTAAGACATTCATTGTTGCTTCATATTTGGTTGTGTCATTACAGGACATGAACACTAGGTACAAAGGTGACATACCTGCAAGGCTGCAGAATCTATATCAACCAATACTAATACAAGGTTAAAATATTAATAATAATTATGTAAGATCCTCCTTCTCCTGCTCCCCTCTCCCTCCCTTTCCCTTTCCCTTCTCTCTCCCTCTACACCCCCCCCCCCCTCCAGGCTATCTACGTAGCGAGGAACGCCAAGGACAACCTGGTCAGCTACTACCACTTCGACCGTATGAACCTCACCCAGCCCGAGCCTGGGCCTTGGGATGGATACCTGCACAAGTTCATGAGAGGAGAGCGTAAGACGCAGTCTCTCAGGTTCAGCTACACCTGGCTGCTTGGGATCCAGGAGGGGAACCTGTCCAGGGTCACCTGACCTGACATGGAGATAGTTAGTGTTGCTGGGGCACAGTCCTGTTTAGGGTCACCTGACCTGACAGTCCTGTTTAAGGTCACTGCAGTGACACACTGCGATTATAGAATATTCAATAGACCGAATGAAAGATGAATGATATGCAGTGCCTTTGGTAAAAATGTTTGCACACAATGCCCTGGATACAACCTTTTGTAACATTTGTACAGTTGTGTCACAAGGCCTTCTAATCCTTAAAGTGACTTCTACCCCAGCGAGACTAAGGCCGAATCCCAATACTCTGTCTTACCCCTACCCCTTACCGCTACCCCTTACCCCTAGCCCTTACCCCTACCCCTTACCGCTACCCCTTACCCCTAGCCCTTACCGCTAGCCCTTACCCCTAGCCCTTACCGCTAGCCCTTACCCCTACCCCTAGCCCTTACCCCTACCCCTTACCCCTTACCGCTAGCCCTTACCGCTAGCCCTTACCGCTAGCCCTTACCCCTTACCGCTAGCCCTTACCCCTTACCGCTAGCTCTTACCCCTACCCCTTACCTCTACCCCTTACCCCTAGCCCTTAGTTTACCCCTAGCCCTTGTGTTTCGAAACTGAAGGGTAAGGGCTACATAGCCCTATGAAATGAGACACCACTTGGTTACGGTTACGTATATCGATGTCTCCAAAGCAAGTAGTGTTATGCACTGATATCAAACGAAATTAGTTTGAAATTAGCTGCTAATGGAGCTTAATTAAAACTGTAGACATGCAAGGAGTCCATTTAAGGCTAATCAGAGAAATGCCGGACTGTTGTGCAAATCAGCAATGTAACGTTAGCGTAGCAAACTAGCGATTTAAAAAAACGTTTTAATTTAGAACATGGTTGCAATTACATATGTACAGGATTGTGTAGAGCACAAAACAAAACTGTCATAATTTTTTCCAGTAAGCTCCCGAGCTCACTCGGTTTTAAAGGGTTTATACCCCTTCGTCTTAGCCCTAGCCCTCGATCAAAAAGAGTTTTGGGACACCACTTACTCTCGCGGGAACGCGCAAAACTAAGGGCTAGGGGTAAGGGTAAAACAGTATTGGGATTCGGCCTAAGACCAACCTGTGTTTCTCAACGTAATGTTCAGATGAACGTTTTGTGAGTCTGTTTGAGTCTGCGTGAGCCTGTTTGAGCCTGCGTGAGTCTGTGTGAGCCTGTGTGAGCCTGCGTGAGTCTGTTTGAGTCTGTGTGAGTCTGTGTGAGCCTGCGTGAGCCTGTGTGAGTCTGCGTGAGTCTATGGTTTAACAGTGCTGGTTTCGCTGCAGTGGCCTGGGGCTCCTGGTACGACCATGTGAAGGGCTACTGGCAGGAGAGAGAGAAGAGGAACATACTCTACCTGTTTTACGAGGACATGAAAGAGGTAGGGCGTGCTCTCTAGACGTCTTCCTGTGTGTTTCCCTGGAGACGCGCTCCGACCCCCCTCCTCCTCTCCTCAGAACCCTCGCAGGGAGGTGGAGCGCATCATGCGCTACCTGGATCTGTCCCTTTCTGATGATGTCATCCGCCGCATCGTGGAGCTCACGTCTTTCAAGGCCATGAAGGACAACCCCATGGCCAACTACACCTTCATCCCCAAGCCCGTGTTCGACCAGTCCATCTCCCCCTTCATGAGGAAAGGTGAGTCCTGTCCTGCCCCTCCTCCACCCCACCCAGGAACCTCCTCTGGTGCTTCTCTTCATGTCTAGAAACCCCTGTGTGTTCTGACCCTCTGCTGGGTGTTGGTGAACTGGTGTCCTCTAGCAGCTGCTGTGTGTGTGAGCCCTCCTGATGGTGTTGATCTCTGTGTTCCTGCTCAGGAGAGGTGGGGGACTGGACCAACCACTTCAGCCCAGAGCAGTCTCAACTGTTTGATGAAGATTATGAGAGACAGATGAAGGAAGCGAACATCCCCTTCAGGGCCGCGATATGACGGAGTGTCCCTCTCTCGGTGTGAAACCACAATTCTTCTCCAATACCAAAGACTGAGCTACGTGACAGAGCAGCTAGGATCTCAACATGTGAGCAAGCTGAGATGTACTGCTTCACTGCTTTCATAAAATCTTTTTGGAAATGTGTGCAAGAATAATCACATGCTGTTTGCTGCAAAGAGGTGCTTACTACCCAAACTGTCACTCTAATAAAATAAGCTTCTCGTAAATAACTGCATTTCCAACTTGTTTGTATCTGGTCGTGTGGGAGGGCAGGATTACTGGGAGCGAACCAGGGAGGTCAGAACACAGTGAGAGGGGACAGCAGGCATCCCAGAGTGCACTGCTCCTCAGCTAGGTGTGTTTAGGGAGGAGCCCCCAGCCCACCCAGAGCAGGTCTCCCTGCTGTGCTGCAGGACGCCCTCCTGCCACCAGAGGGCAGTTAGTGATAGTGTACTGATGTATTCATTTAGGTTTTAACTCCAAAGTGACTAAAAGGGGGATTTGTACCTTCAACCTCTAGATCTGCAGTGACACGCTCTAACCACTGAGCTGTCCCCAACACCACGACTACAGGTGAAGGGAGAGAAGGAGCAGTGAAATTGTAAATCTCCAGCAGTTAGCACAGATAGAGATACTGGGGAACCAAGATCTAAACAGTTGAGAGTATCCAAGTTAAACCAAAAAAAAATCACTTTTAATACATACTTTATTTCTTAGAATAAAATCTTAAATACTCTAATACAGGTGAGACAGATCCTCTCCCCTTCCATTTTAAACTCATTATACAGAGGCAGTTTTGATGTAGATTTTTGGATGTTTTATTGTTTTTTTCTTTGATTTTCCTGTGTTTGTCCTCTCTCTTCTATTGGTTGGCTCACCAGAGCCCTCCCATTGGTTGTGATCTTCCTCTTTTCTTCTCCTCCTTCACCTCTCTTCTCTCTCTCTCTCTTCTTCTTAAATTCGCTCCTTTTCTCTTCTACATTCCTAAATTAAAGCTGTAGCTAAAATCCAAAACAGAAAACAGAGTTAGAAAAGGAAGGGGTGTTGGGAGGTGTTAGTTTGAACCCAAGACGGCGAGAGAGAAGAAACCAGGTTATATATCATAGATATGACATGTACAGCACGTAGCATAGCACGTAGCATAGCACGTAGCATAGCACGTAGCATAGCACGTAGCATAGCAACTCTGCAAGACCCAGTTCCAGCGCCTGCTCACAGCAGAGTTCATGCAGAATCAATTTCCTCTAGTCAGCCAGGTCCGAGGCCTACGAACTACACACAGTCTAAATGTATAACAATATACTGCATGTCCACTCTATCTATACTGGGTGTAGATAGAGCCCTGGATCAAACACAGCAGGAATGCTAATCTATGGATACTACATCTACGCACACCAGCCCACAGGACCCTCCAGCTACAGTCTACAGCTGAAGCAGGCATGCCTCCCTGATACGAGAGGATCCACACCCACACCATGCACCACAGATCACGCTCACACACTCTCTCACTCTCTCTCTCTCTCTCTGTCTCTCTCTCTCTCTCTCTCTCTCTCTCTCTCACTCACACACACTCTCTCTCTCTCTCTCTCACACTCACTCTCTGTCTCTCTCTCTCTCACACTCTCTCTCTCTCTCTCTCTCTCTCTCTCTCTCACACTCACTCTCTGTGTCTCTCTCTCTCTCTCTCTTGCAGCTGCAGGATTACAGAGCCCTCCACATGCTGCTGCTTTGCCAACACACGTCATCATCACACTGTCCATCCAGAAGACACATGTCTCTGTTCTCTGGTGATGTTTGCTTTGGACAGGAGAACTCACATGATCTCCATCATAAACACATCCTGTAATCTCCGTATCATACATGAACACATAAAGGAGACAGGCTGGGTAACGGGGGAGATGGGTACCTTGGTTTAGTTACAGGCTAGTGATGGAAGGATGGCAGAATTAGGCTGTAAGGGAATGAGATCAGTGAGTTAGACAAGGATGGGGGGGTGAAGGGTTAAAGAGGGAATAGAGAAAGACAGAGAGAAGAGAAACCCTAACCCTAACCCTAACCCTAACCCTAACCCCAACCCTAACCCTAACCCTAACCCTAACCCTAACAACCTAACCCTAACCCTAACCCCTAACCCTAACCCTAACCCTATGTCATCATTGTAGTGAAACTGCAATCAACATTAATGATTAAAACAAAGATATTATGAGGATAAACAGAATGGAATATTAAACAACAGTTGTTTTTACAAATTGGTTAATTAATAAATTCAGATTAAGTACACATTGTGATATACTTAGTCAACAATCATAAATTAGAGATCTTTTAAAAACACGTTATAAACCTAGTATGTAGGTATAGAGAGTGAGTTTGTATCTATGAGTTTGTGAGCGCACATGTCTGGATGCATCTGTGTTAAGGTGTGTGTGTGTGTGTGTGTGTGTGCAGAGATACTTACGCTCCAGGTAGTTGCGGGCGACGAACTTCAGCACCTCATCAATGAGGATGACGGGGAAGGAGAGTTTCAGCACCATCATCCACTGCTCCACACCCAGATGAGTGAGCTTGAAGATCATCTGGAGAGGAGAGAGGGTGGTTACCCCGGGTTACCACTGCTTACCTCCGTGTGTCAGAGTGTGTGTGTGTGTGTGTCAGACTCACGGGCATGGGGTCCACGTAGATGATGACGAAGTGCAGGGACATAGACAGGGCCATGGCTCCTAGCAGCCACAGGTTGCTCCAGGGGGGCATGCGCAGCAGAGACTGGTTCTCAGACAAGCTGGGGGTCAGAGGGGTCAGAGGGGTCACAGGGGTCAGAGGGGTCAGAGGGGTCAGAACCTCACACCTTAACTCTGACCTGGACGTGCTCCAACATCCCTACCAAGACACAACCTGTGTATGATGATCTTTTTTCTGCTGTACTTTCAACATGAGACAGTAGGGTGAGGTAGGGGAGAGGAGGGTGAGGTAGGGGAGAGGAGGGTGAGGTAGGGGAGAGGAGGGTGAGGTAGGAGGAGAGGAGGGTGAGGTAGGGGAGAGGAGGGTGAGGTAGGGGAGAGGAGGGTGAGGTAGGAGAGAGGAGGGTGAGGTAGGAGAGAGGAGGGTGAGGTAGGGTGAGGTAGGAGACAGTGAGGAGGGGCAGGGCTGATGTGGTGAGCAGCTGACCTGTTGAGGGCGTTGGACATCTCAATGGTGACCAGCACGGACAGGGCCATTGTCATGGGGGGAGCGGCCTCAAAGATGTGGCAGTTGATGCCAGCGAAGTCCTCGTTCTCATCACAGCACTGCATGAAGTGGGACTGGGGGGGGAGGAGGAGGACGATTGAATCTTTGAAAACCAAGCTATGACAAATGGTGGTGTGAGTGTGTGTGCGTGTGACTGTGTGCGTGCGTATATGTGTGTGTGTGCATGTGTGTGCGTGTGTGCGTGTGTGTGTGTGTGTGTGTGTGCATGTGTGTGCGTGTGTGTGTGTGCGTGTGTGTGTGTGCTCACCAGCTGGTGGTAGGTGACTCCAGGGCCGGTGGGGTCGTACATGAACCACCAGGCTGCAGCTGCAACTGTGGCAGCTCCAACGTATCCTGGAGAGAGAGACCAGCGTTTACTAACACACCAACACTAATACAGAATTGTTCTCAACATTCTGCTTCAATGCTTCGTTTTTCCCCCCCAAAAAACGTAAGTGTGGCCCTCAGTGCGGCCCTCAGTGCGGCCCTCAGTGTGGCCCTCAGTGTGGCCCTCAGTGTGGCCCTCAGCACTCACCTCCGATGACCATGTATCTGAAGAACAGCCAGCCGGAGATGAGGGACTCCTTGGGGGAACGGGGCCTCCTGCCCATGATGTCCAGGTCGGGGGGGTTGAAGCCCAGGGCGGTGGCGGGGAGGCCGTCTGTCACCAGGTTCACCCACAGCAGCTGGACGGGGATCAGAGCCTCAGGAAGACCCAGCGCAGCCGTCAGGAAGATACTGAGAAGGGAGAGAGGGAGGAGGAGGGAGGAGGAGATGGAGAGGGAGGAGGAGGGAGGAGGAGATGGAGAGGGAGGAGGAGGGAGGAGGAGATGGAGAGGGAGAGGGAGGAGGGAGGAGGAGAGGGAGAGGGAGAGGGAAAACAGAAGGATCAAAAGGATGAAGTGAGGTCATGATCCCTGTTCCACTGATGACGCGTGATTCAGGATGTCCAGTGGACGCCGTCATGACGACTCACCAGACCACCTCGCCCACGTTGGAGGAAATGAGGTAGCGGATGAACTGCTTCATGTTGTTGTAGATGGCTCTGCCCTCCTCAACAGCAGCCACAATGGAGGAGAAGTTGTCATCAGCCAGGACCATCTCAGAGGCTGACTTGGCAACGGCAGTGCCAGAGCCCATGGCGATGCCAATCTCTGCCTTCTTCAGAGCGGGGGCATCATTCACTCCATCACCCGTCTGGAGGGGGGGGGGGGTCAGGAGTACAACTTCAACAGATGTGTGCAGGTGTGTGTGCAGGTGTGTGTGCAGGGGTGTGTGTGACGGTTTTAAGCGCTGTGTAGGCGGTTGACCTCACCATGGCGGTAATCTCGTCCATGCCCTGCAGGAACTCAACGATCTTGGACTTGTGGGAGGGCTCCACGCGGGCGTAGCAGCTGGCGTTCCTTACGGCATCGACCTGCTCGGAGGCGGGAAGGTCATCAAACTCACGTCCGGTGAAGGCCTTGCCGGTCACATCCTCGTCCTCACCGAAGATGCCAATGCGACGGCAGATAGCTACGGCTGTGCCCTTGTTGTCGCCTGGGGAACGGCAAAAACACGGCAACACGTAAACACATGGAGACGTGATGACGTGAACACATGGAGACGTGATGACGTGAACACATGGAGACGTAAACACATGGAGACGTGATGACGTAAACACATGGAGACGTGATGACGTGAACACATGGAGACGTAAACACATGGAGACGTGATGACGGACTTAAGGTTTTATCTCAAACTGTCAAGGCGCAAAAATGACTTTCACTGTTGTCTGAACACCAGTGATCATGTAGGTGGTACAGGGGGGAGGGGGGAGGGGTTACTGACCAGTGATCATGATGACACGGATGCCAGCATCTCTGCACAGCTGGATTGAGCCCACCACCTCCTTGCGGGGAGGGTCCAGCATGCCCACACAGCCCACGAAGGTCAGGTCAGTCTGGGGAGGGAGACAGGGTTACCCAGCGCCCACCTCCACACCCACCCCCCCGCAGGGCACGGCCCTCACCTCTACATCACCCTCCCACCCCCCCGCAGGGCACGGCCCTCACCTCGTAGTCAGCGAACTTGGTGGCATCCTCTAGGACCATCTCCTCCACCTTCAGGGGAGAGTCACGGGTGGCAAGGGCCAGGCAGCGCAGGGTGTCGCGGCCGGTTCCCCACTCCTTGATCACGGTCATGATCTTGTCCTTGACGGGGCCAGTCAGGGGCACGCGGGTGGTGCCAACACGGACGTAGGCGCATCTCTCAATCACACCCTCAGGGGCTCCCTATTAGACAAGGAGAAAGGGGGAGGGCTGAGATAGAGAGAGAGAGAGAGAGAGAGAGAGAAGGAGAGAGAGAGAGAGAGAGAGAGAGAGAGAGAGGAGAGAGAGGAGAGAGAGAGAGAGAGAGAGAGAGAGAGAGAGAGACGAACCTTCACAAACATCTTGGCACCGCCCTCTCCCTTCATGGGGGTGCAGTACACAGACATGGACTTCCTGTCTCTGGAGAACTCCAGGGTGAAGTTCTTCTTCATCAGCTGCTTCACCACCTGGGAGGGAGGGCACACGGAGGGCACACAGGTCACACAGAGGTCACACGGAGGTCACACAGAGGTCACCTCAGAACAGGGCTTCTCCTCAGCTGCAGGAGTGTGCGTGTGTAGCAGGTGTGTGTGTGTAGCAGGTGTGTGTAGCAGATGTGTGTAGCAGGTGTGTGTGTAGCAGGTGTGTGTAGCAGGTGTGTGTGTAGCAGGTGTATGTAGCAGGTGTGTGTGTGTGTGTAGCAGGTGTGTGTGTGTAGCAGGTGTGTGTGTGTGTGTGTAGCAAGTGTGTGTAGCAGGTGTGTGTGTAGCAGGTGTGTGTAGCAGGTGAGTGTGTAGCAGGTGTGTGTAGCAGGTGTGTGTAGCAGGTGTGTGTGTAGCAGGTGTGTGTAGCAGGTGTGTGTAGCAGGTGTGTGTGTAGCAGGTGTGTGTAGCAGGTGTGTGTAGCAGGTGTGTGTGTAGCAGGTGTGTGTAGCAGGTGTGTGTGTAGCAGGTGTGTGTAGCAGGTGTGTGTAGCAGGTGTGTGTGTAGCAGGTGTGTGTGTAGCAGGTGTGTGTAGCAGGTGTGTGTAGCAGGTGTGTGTGTAGACTCTTACAGTACAGCAGGCGTTAGCTCTCTCGATCTTGGTCAGGTTGGAGACGTTGGAGTTGAACACGTTCATCTTCTCCACCAGGCAGGACAAGGCGGTCTCAGTAGCCTCACCCACCTTCTCATAGATCTTCTTGGTCTGGAGACCAGGAGGGGAGAGAGGAGGGGAGGAGAGAGGATTCATCACACGCTTCTATCCGAAGAGAAACACTAACAGTGCTTGTGTACAGTGCTGCAGAAAACATGGTCTGAGGTGAAGGGGTCATACCTCGTTGTAGTCCAGAGATGAGTCGTTGCACAGAGCACAGATGGTGGACAGCTCCACCAGGCCATCATAGGCACTGCAGTTAGTCTTAGCACCTCCCTGGGAACTGGAAGGAGGGAGGGAGATAGAATGAGGGGTATGTAGAGAGAGGGAGGGATAGAGAGAAATGTGGAGGGATTGAGGGAGATAGAAGGGATGAGTGGTGAAAGTACTGAATGGTGGAAGTTGTGTGATAGTGGTGTGTGTGTGTGTGTCAAGGGTGCTGGTGTGTGTATGTGTGTGTGTCAAGGGTGCAGGTGTGTGTATGTGTGTGTGTCAAGGGTGCAGGTGTGTGTGTGTCAAGGGTGCAGGTGTGTGTATGTGTGTGTGTGTGTATACTTACACCTCTCCTTCGGGGGTGTACTTGGAGCCAGAGATATCAAAGGCGTTCAGGTCAACATGGTCTCCATCCACAGTCTTGATGATGAACATCTGGAGAGAGAGGAGCTCTGTTCAGATAGGCTGTCATATGGTCACATGGTCCCATGGTTATATGGGCAGACTCACTTAGTAGGAGAGAGATGTGTAGGACTGTAGAAGAGTGTGTGTGTGTGTGTGTTCCTCCGGTGTGCCCACCTTGGTCACACACATCTGGTTGGTGGTGAGGGTGCCGGTCTTGTCGGAGCAGATGACAGAGGTGCAGCCCAGGGTCTCCACGGAGGGCAGGGACCTGACGATGGCGTTCTTCTTGGCCATGCGGACGTGTGCCCAGGGCCAGGCAGGTGGTGATGACGGCAGGCAGACCTGGGGGAGAGAGGAGGAGCAGAGGAGGACGGGAGGAAATGATGGAACGGTCAGGGAGACAGGAGTTTGTGAGAGACGGATGTGAGATACTGTTTACACCCTCGCCCCACAACACACACACAGTCCCTCCCTCCTCACCCTCAGGGATGGCGGCCACGGCCAGCGCCACGGCGATCTTGAAGTAGTAGACGGCTCCGCGGATCCAGGAGCCCCCGTGGACGGGGTCGTTGAAGTGTCCGATGTTGATCATCCACACGGCGATGCAGATCAGAGTGATCACCTTGGACAGCTGCTCTCCGAACTCGTCCAGCTTAGCCTGCAGAGGAGTCTTCTCCTGCTCTGTCGCCGCCATCTGGTCACGGATCTTACCGATCTCTGTGCCCACTCCAGTGGCCACGGCAACGCCAATAGCCTTGCCTGAAGCGATGTTGGTGCCCTGGAGGAGAGGAAAGGAGAGGGGGGAGGAGAGAAGGGGGAGGAGGAGGATACAGGAGAATAGGAGAGGAAAGGAGGAGAAATAGGAGATTTAAAAAATCTTGACAATTGATTGAAGAACACTTCGGTGAATGAAGAAATAAAGAACCAGGGTGAAGGAAAGGTAGAGAGAGATGGAGGGAGAGATAAACAGGATGAAGGCATGAGGGAGAGGAGATGGAGGTGAGATGAACAGGATGAAGGCATGAGGGAGAGGGAGATGGAGGGTGAGATGAACAGGATGAAGGCATGAGGGAGAGGGAGATGGAGGGAGAGATGAACAGGATGAAGGCATGAGGGAGAGGGAGATGGAGGGAGATATGAACAGGATGAAGGCATGAGGGAGAGGGAAGGAGGGATGAAGGTGGATGCTCACAGAGAACAGCATGTTCTTCTTGTCCTGGTTCACGGCTCTGGGGTCGGGCACAGCGTCGGTGTGCTTGATCACACTGACGGACTCACCTGAGACACACACACACACACACAACATTAGATCAGGGCACCTTCTGTTTTTGAACAATATGAACAGAAGGGGTATAACGGAACCAGGGTTCAGGTATTAGGAGAGGGAGAGAGGAGGCAGGAGAGGGGAGAGGAGGCAGGGCAGGAGAGAGGAGGCAGGAGGCAGGAGAGAGGAGGAGGCAGGAGGCAGGAGAGGAGGCAGGAGGCAGGAGGAGGCAGGAGGCAGGAAGAGGAGAGAGGAGGCAGGAGGCAGGCAGGTCTCACCAGTCAGGATGGACTGGTCCACGCGCAGGGTGGTGGATCTGATGGCCACAAGCCTGATGTCAGCGGGTACTTTGTCACCAACTGTGGACACAGCAGAGTGGAGGAGCATCAGACGTCATGTCATCTGAACATGTATGTGGACTATGTACATGGAGAAATAACATGTTCATCTTTGATTTATATAGCTTATCTAAAGCCTTAGTCATTTTTTAATTTTCATTTAGCATAAACGTAGATCACAGACGTGCAGCACGGGGGGCTGAAGCACATCGGGGGACTTTCAAATGATTCATTTACTAATGACTCATTTTATAATAGCTGTAACACTTTGAGGTCAATCTTCAACTTCAGTTCAAGTTAGGGTGACCACCATCACGACAAACCAATGGTGGGACGATTACTAAGTTTGTGTGGGACATGTTACCAACACTAAAACATAACCTGAAACTGTTATAAATTACAGAATTACAACCTATAGTGATACGGTCAAAACCTATAGTTTTAAAAACAGCTGTTGTATTTGTACTTCTGACAAAGTGCTTTCTTAAAAAGGCAAAAGAACGCATGAACGTTTTCTTAATATAATTAAAAAACAACAGACTGATGAAAATGCAGGACATTTTCTCAATCTCCGACGTGCGGGACAAGGGGTGAACATTACATTTACATTTAATCATTTAGCAGACGCTCTTATCCAGAGCGACTTACAGTAAGTACAGGGACATTCCCCCGAGGCAAGTAGGGTGAAATACCTCTCCCGCTCAGCCACCTGACTCCCTGTACCCACACGCTGTGCGGTACCCTGTACCCACATGCTGTGCGGTACCCTGTACCCACATGCTGTGCGGTACAACGCAAAACAGGACGGCTGGTCAGCCGAGTTCAAGGATCAGTTATTTCCCTTTAGTTTGAGATGGCTTTCATTGGACTATCTTCTCCTAACTTCCTGTCCTGGAATGCTGGTGGAGCAGCTGACTTCCTGCCTTCTAATCCCTGGACTCAAGAAGAGGGCAAGGCCAGAGGAGTCACATGACACCACTCTGCCAGAGGAGTCACATGACACCACTCTGCCAGAGGAGTCACATGACACCACTCTGACCCAGGGAGGACGTGGGGAGAAACACGGCCTCAAGGTCAACAGGTGTCACAGACACATGGTGTCACAGACACATGTACATGAGTGTGCCAGTGGAGGGAGGGGAGGGGAGGGGAGGGGGAGAGAGGAGGGGAGGGAGGGGAGGGGAGGGGGAGAGAGGAGGGGGGAGGGGGAGATGGGGAGATGGGGAGGAGGAGGGGAGGGGGAGAGAGGAGGGGAGGGGGAGAGAGGAGGGGGAGAGAGGAGGGGAGGGGGAGAGAGGAGGGGGAGAAAGGAGGGGAGGGGGAGAGAGGAGGGGAGGGGGGAGAGAGGAGGGGAGGGGGAGAGAGGAGGGGAGATGGGGAGGAGGGAGGGGAGGGGGAGAGAGGAGGGGAGGGGGAGAGAGGTAGGGTGGAGAGAGGAAGGGAGGGGAGAGAGGAGGGGGAGAAAGGAGGTTGAGGGGAGACGAGGACGGGGAGGGGTAGGAGAGGGGAGGGGAGGGGGAGAGAGAGAGGGGAGTGAAGGGAAAAGGGGAGGAGGGGAGGGAGTGTAGGAGAGCAGGTGTCAGTGAGGGTTATTTATACCAAGATTTTGTTTTCCTTCCCTCAGCATGTTTTTGCTGCTGCACCCGCCCTCCCTCCTCCTGTTCTCCTCTCCCTCCCTCCCTCCTGTCCTCCTCTCCCTCCCTCCCTCCTGTCCTCCTCTCCTCTCCCTCCCCTCCCTCCCTCCCTTCCTCGTCCTCCTCTCCCTCCCTCCTGTCCTCCTCTCCCTCCTGTCCTCCTCTCCCTCCCTCCTGTCCTCCTCTCCCTCCCTCCCTCCCTCCTGTCCTCCTCCTCCCTCCCTCCCTCCCTCCCTCCCTCCTCTCCCTCCCTCCACCCTGCCTACTGCTCTAAACAACAACTCCCACTACTACTGCTAACAATAATCATATTAATACCACAATAACTACTCCTGTAATAAACGCAGTAGTCCTACCATCTCTGTGAATGAGAGAGTTTGACAGACAGGTGACAGGTGAGAGGGGGTGGTGTGACGGGTATGTAACAGAAGTAGCCACGCTCCACCATCATAACAAGGTGTCCTTCGCCACTTGCTGGGCTCGAACGAACGACCTCTGACTTGCCAAGCGCGACCACTACCAGCTACACCAAAGAAAAGCTATCTCTTCTTTGACGCGGGTGGCCTGTTACATACCTGAGGAGTGAGTTTCCCGGTTCTCACTCCGTTACAGTGGCTCTTACCAGACACTTCCACGATGTCGCCAGGGACGATCAGTCTAGCCTTGATCATCTGGACGCTCTGCCTGTCTGAGCGGTACACTTTGCCCATCTCTGGCTCGTACTCCTTCAGAGCCTCGATGGCGTCTTCTGCATTACGCTCCTGGAGACACACACACAAACAGACACACACAGACACACACACACAGACACAGACACACACAGACACACACACAGACAGTGAGAGGACTGGACTGCTAGCAGACACAGCTGTTGTGTCACTGTGTCTCAGACACTTTGACCCTCTCCAATAAAAAGTGACATATTGTGATTGTTATCAACGTGATTGTAAGTGTTCTAACTGGCTCCGTGATGGATGATTTCTGACTGGATGATGACTGGATGACGACTGGATGACGACTCGTATCCAGTTCGTTCTGCACGGCTCGTAACAGCAAAACGGCAAGATCGCTTTCCTAACAGTACTTTTTCTCCACAGTAGCCCCACCCCACCCCCGGTGTGTGTAAACCCTGCGTGTGTGTAACCCCTGCATGTGGGTGTGCGGTACTGACCTGCCACACTCCGACCACTGCGTTAGCGATGAGGATGAGGAGGATGA
This sequence comes from Thaleichthys pacificus, assembly GCA_023658055.1. NCBI lineage: Eukaryota > Metazoa > Chordata > Actinopteri > Osmeriformes > Osmeridae > Thaleichthys > Thaleichthys pacificus. The sequence goes on along the minus strand of CM042856.1, from coordinate 17,703,790 downwards.
CCAAGGGCTCCACGAAGGCGGTGACGGTTTCTTTCACCTTCCTCAAACCAGGCCAGCACCTGAGAAGCACAGCCAGGTACAGGAACACTTCACTTAGAGGAAGTACAATCACATTTAGAAAGAGGATGTCTCACCACGTCAATGTAGGAAATTATGTTTGCCAAGTGTGTGATGGCCTTTCTGATTGTGTTCTAGTCATATTTAAATCTCAAAGTTTTGTTCTTATAAAAGGGACTTTGGGCCCTGTTTCTGGTCAGAGAGGTAACATGTTGATCATCAGCAGAGGTCAGGGGAGGTCAGGGGAGGTCAGGGGAGAATCTTTTTTTGCAGAGCTCCCTCACCACAAGTTCCTAACCCTAGAGATGTCAGTGTGATTGATGTCCCAGCTGTCTCTGAGAGCTGCAGAGAAGCACATGACAGCCAGGATTCCAGCTTCATCAGTTACTCATACCTTTTTGTTTATAGCTCAAATAAATAACAGCCTCCATCTACAGATGCTCTGTGTGTTTCTGAGTGTGTGTTTTCTAAGTGTGTGTTTCTTCTGACTGTGTGTTTCTGACTGTGTGTTTCTGACTGTGTGTTTTTCAGTGTGTTCCTCAGTGTGTGTTTCTGAGTGTTTGTTTCTGACTGTGTTTTCTGACTGTGTGTTTCTCAGTGTGTGTTTCTGATTGTGTGTTTCTCAGTGTGTAATTCTGAGTGTGTGTTTCTGACTGTGTGTTCTGAGTGTGTGTTTCTGACTGTGTGTTTCTGACTGTGTGTTTCTGAACTGTGTGTTTCTGACTGTGTGTTTCTGTGGGCTACACTCTCCTGAACTTTGTCTCTCCCAGATCCATAGGTTTCAGTCCTTAGTGGTTCTGTAGCCACTCAGTCACCTTCAACCTTCTCTCTCTTATTTTACTTCGCTCTTTCAGACTTGACCTTTCCCAAAGGATTCAGTTTCTCACCCCGGGTCGAGTCTTTCTTAAAATAAATCCCTCGCCTCTCCACCACCCCTCCCCGTACACCCCGTCTAAACGCCCCCTGTACACCCTACACCCCCCCAGAAACCTTCACCCCTCCTAAATGCCCCCTGTATACCCTACACTGTGCACCCCTCCACCCTACCCCACTATAACCCACAACCCCCCCACCCCCACCCTCCCCCCATCTCTCCTGTCTCAGTGTTCTCCTTCTAAGGCCATCATGACAGCTGCTGCAGGGGGGGTGGCAGCTCTGGCAGGAATAAATACCCCCCTCTCCTGCCCCTCTCAGCCTCTAATACCCCCTCCTCAAAACCGAACACACAGTCTGACAAGTGGCAAGATGGCACACATGATGCACTGGTGTGTTGCAGCTTCAGGTGGGTGTGGGGGGGGGGGGTCCATGTCAGCTAAAGGATCCTCCACCTAACACAGCAGCTCTGCTAGAGTTCCATCCACTGATCCTGTGTTCTAGTCAGTGCTGCCGCTGGGGGCCCTGACCGGGACACAACAACAGGGCTCGTATGAACAGGAGTGTTTGTGAGACTCACGAAGGAGATGCAGGCAGCCAGCAACAGAATCCTGACCAGAAGATCCTCGAACTGCTCAACAATCAGTTCCCAGACGCTCTTCCCTGACAGACAGAAATCATCCAAACATCTGTTAGTGAACACCACACTGGGCCATTATGAAAAACCTTTTTTAACATTTGTTGTCTAATTACTTAGTAGGAGTAACACTAGATGTTTGGTACTCATAAATAGTTTCATTTGTTGTGGATGAAAGCCAAGTTCAGTTTGTTTATGACGATCTAATTTCATGATTACAAGCTAGTGTTGGTATGTTCTACACAGTTAATCTAACTGTAAACATTCAATAACTGTTCATGAGGACTAAGTGTGAAGGAGAAAATACTCACCCTCCTCAGCTGGGAGCTCTGAGGTTGTCCAGGGAGGGAGGGAGGAGGGGAGGGGGGGAGGGGGGGGAGGGAGGGGGGGGGAGAGAGGGAGGGGGGGGGGGGGAGAGAGGGGGAGAGGGAGAGAGGGAGAGAGGGAGAGAGGGAGGGGGGGGGAGGGAGGGAGAGAGGGAGAGAGGGAGAGAGGGAGAGAGGGAGGGGGGGGGGAGGGAGGGAGAGAGGGAGAGAGGGAGAGAGGGAGGGAGGGAGGGAGGGAGGGAGGGAGGGAGGGAGAGAATTAATTAATTAATTAAAACACGCTAAGCTGCTAACCCAGGTAGACAGAGCTATCTGGAGCTAACTTCAAGCACAAAATAGAAACACAAAAGACAGAATCTATTGAAATACTTAGAAACACAATGAATGGAACATGGCTACTGGATGGCTCTAACCCTACTGTAGTATTGACACCTGAATGAATGGATTGTTGTGGTGTTGAAGATTGGCAGATTGTGAGGAGAGGGCTATGTACAGGGCTAGGTGGAGGGCTGGGTGGAGGGCTGGGTGGAGGGCTGGGTGGAGGGCTGGGTGGAGGGCTATGTACAGGGCTAGGTGGAGGGCTGGGTGGAGGGCTGGGTGGAGGGCTGGGTGGAGGGCTGGGTGGAGGGCTGGGTGGAGGGCTGGGTGGAGGGCTGGTGGAGGGCTAGGGTGGAGGGCTGGGTGGAGGGCTGGGTGGAGGGCTAGGGTGAGGGCTAGGTGGAGGGCTGGGTGGAGGGCTGGGTGGAGGGCTGGCTGGAGGGCTGGGTGGAGGGCTGGGTGGAGGGCTAGGTGGAGGGCTGGGTGGAGGGCTGGGTGGAGGGCTGGGTGGAGGGCTAGGTGGAGGGCTAGGTGGAGGGCTGGGTGGAGGGCTGGGTGAGGGCTGGGTGGAGGGCTGGGTGGAGGGCTAGGTGGAGGGCTGGGTGGAGGGCTGGGTGGAGGGCTAGGTGGAGGGCTGGGAGATTAGCTACCATGCTGCTAAGGCTGGAGGCCTGTCTGGGCCGGAAACAGGCCTCACTCTTACGGCTAGTAATGACTGCAATAACTAATTTGCTTCCAACAACAGAATGCTTTAACAGTGTGTAATGACTGAAGTAATGCCTTCATAGCACTAAAACCTTTAACCAGCTTCATGACTGTTGCATTGATCAGAAGTGATCATATTTCAGATCATTCACCATCTAAGGTCCTCCCATATCTCTCTTGGACTAAAATTATCCAGGCCTCCTGTTCACTCCCACCCCACATATCAGCCCGGATGCTTCTTTAGCTGTCACCTGTCTCTCTCTCTCTCTCTCCTCTCTCTCTCTCTCTCTGGCCTCCTTCCTCCACTCCTCTTTAAATAGCTCTTCAAAGCTCTCCAAGTCTCTGTGCTTCTCAATGTCTCTGCTTTTTAACCAGCTGCTGCAGCCTCTCTCTAAAACACCCTCCAACCCCTCCCCCTGCCTCCCCCATCCCCCTCCCCCTGCTAGTATCTCCATAAATCTTCCTGGCTGTGACCATCAGTCTAAAAAGTCAGGCTGATTGAAGTGTCATAGATGCAGTCAAGACTTGAACATCTGTCACCAAAATCACACATCAGAGCTTCGTCACGCAATCAAGCAATCGTGTCCCCCCTCCCCGGGTCTCACCATTGTGGCCATACTTGGCCAGGTTCTTCTTAAACTGATCAGGGGTCAGACCGGGTGGCCTCATTCACGCCAAAGTGCGCCAGGCAATCCTCCGTCCCTTTGGTGTGTGCGTTCTCCATCCTTTCTAAGGGTTAGGACCTCAGAGACAACTGGTGGGCAATAGTCTGCCCTTGCTCTCTTCTCAAGGTCTTACGTCTCTCTTCGCAGGTTTTCACTGTTTTGGTCCACCACCCTTTCGTAGGAAGCTTGGCACTGGGACGTGTCGGTCCCTTGTCTCCGAATGTGGAGCGTTAGACTGACAGAAAGAGCAAATAAGCTCACGCTCGTTCAGGGTTTTATATCACCAGGAGACTCTGGATTGGTGGTCGCCGAGAGAGACACGCCCAATCACATTCCTGCCTGGGAGACATGGAGGGAGAGGGTGGGGCAGGGGGAGGAACAGGGAGGAACAGGGGGAGGAACAGAGAGGTGAGATGATGGACTTGGACAGGAACTGTGGACACGGCCTGGGTTGGGGAGGGGGGAGAGAGAGGGGGGAGGGAGGGGGGAGAGAGGGGGGGAGAGAGGGGGGAGGGGAGGGAGGGGGGTGCACCATGGATGAAAATGAGATCTGTTTTTGGAACATGCATGGTCAGTGGAATAAGGAGAACGGAGAAGGTGAGAGAGAGGGGGGGAGGAGGGGAGGAGGGGGAGGAGGGGGAATACTGAGTGACAGCTCAACTGTTTGGGCTGAGGAAGGCGGCAGAGCCCGAGAGAGGGGAAGACAGAGTGAGAGAACGAGAGGAGGAGGGGAGAGAGGAGGTGGAAGGTTAAATTAGTACATTCATTAGTAGGGTTATGTGGATCGCCAAGGCAACCAGATTGGTGTACTGACGTCTGGGGAAGTTGAGCTGTGACCCACAGACATGACTTGCACCCACAGACATGACCTGCACCCACAGACATGACCTGCACCCACAGACATGACCTGCAGCCACAGACATGACCTGCACCCACAGACATGACCTGCACCCACAGACATGACCTGCACCCACAGACATGACCTGCACCCACAGACATGACCTGCAGCCACAGACATGACCTGCACCCACAGACATGACTTGCACCCACAGACATGACTTGCACCCACAGACATGACTTGCACCCACAGACATGACCTGCACCCACAGACATGACCTGCACCCACAGACATGACTTGCACCCACAGACATGACTTGCACCCACAGACATGACCTGCACCCACAGACATGACCTGCACCCACAGACATGACTTGCACCCACAGACATGACTTGCACCCACAGACATGACCTGCACCCACAGACATGACTTGCACCCACAGACATGACTTGCACCCACAGACATGACTTGCACCCACAGACATGACTTGCACCCACAGACATGACCTGCACCCACAGACATGACCTGGAGCCAGACATGACCTACAGCCACAGACATGACCTGCAGCCACAGACATGACCTGCACCCACAGACATGACCTGCACCCACAGACATGACCTGCACCCACAGACATGACCTGCACCCAGACATGACCTGCAGCCACAGACATGACCTGCACCCAGACATGACCTGCAGCCAGACATGACCTGCAGCCACAGACATGACCTGCACATGACCAGCTCTGACCTTCATGGAGACAAACCACAGAAGAAGAAGGATCCTGAGACAGGAGGAGAGAGGGTGAGAGGAGGAGAGAGGGTGAGAGAGGAGGAAGGGTGAGAGGAGGAGGAAGGGTGAGAGGGGGGAGGGAGGGTGAGAGGGGGGAGGGAGGGTGAGAGGGGGGTGGGAGGGTGAGAGGGGGGAGGGTGAGAGGGTGAGAGGGGGGAGGGTGAGACAGGAGTGGTGAGGATGAAAGGTATGTAGATGAGAAAAGGGGTGAGGATGACAGTGGTGAGGCAGGGGGGAGCAGGGGGGAGCAGGGGGGAGCAGGGGGGAGCAGGGGAGAGCCCAGAGTGTGTCGGCTGAGAGGAATGACTGGGGATCAGACGGGTCTGACCACTGCTGCTGACAAGAGAGACCCCCCTGCCCCCCCCTGTCCCCCCTGCCCCCCCCTGTCCCCCCTGCCCCCCCCCCTGCCCCCCCTGTCCCCCCGAGCCAGTATCACATTTTATTTCTTCTTCTGTTACGAGCAGGGCAGGCAGCAAGGAGAGGCGGCAGAGAGAGGCAGGAGGGAGAGGCAGGAGGGAGAGGCAGGAGGGAGAGGCAGGAGGGAGAGGCAGGGAGAAGTGACGCAGGAGAGGGGGACAGCTGGGTCAGACAGGCTGCAGGGAGGGTGGCCCCTGGGGCCCCTGGGGGCCCCTGCAGCGCTTCTCTCTCACAGACCACAGGAGCACAAACACACCATCAGAACAGGGAAAGGCAGCTTCTCAGAGCAAGACCTTAACCATGTTACGATGGCAGAGGACCACTCTGAACTAGTAGTGACGTAGTGATTTAGTGACATAGCGACATAGTGATTTAGTGACATAGTGATTTAGTGACGTAGCGACGTAGCGACATAGCAACGTAGCGATGTAGAGTTAAGTAGTCCCATGGGTGTTGATTATGATTTTTTGTTTATTAAATTAAAACACTAAATTAACTTTTCTATCTGTTTAATAGTTTTTTGTAACTAAGCGATTTTGTATTTGTGATGTGATTTTGTTTGTATGTATCCCTGAGGGAAGCAGACTAACCAGACTCACACAATTATAGAAACGTTTAAGATTTATAGAATCCACTGCTCTTTTCCAGTCCTGGTCTGTAAGGGACCAAGGATTGACCTTTGACCTACAAGCCTCCCCTCCCAAACCCCAACCCTTAGCCCCCCCACACACACACACACAGGTCAGTGACCCCCCCCCCTCCCAGTGAGATGCTAAGATAGCTGACTGTTGGATGAGCAGAGAGGAGGAAGAGCAGTGAGATGAAGACACCACAATGAGCCGGCTCTGTGTGATCCTGGTCCCAGCTCAGCTGCATCACCATGTCTGCTGTTCATGCTCACACATGAAGTCAGTTAGGAGCCTTCTGACCAGGGACACTTCTGTTTCTGACACACTTCACTGTCAGCTCTTCCTGTTCATATTCTGTAGTTACTGTGCTGTACGCGTTTTCAAAACATGAGATTGTATTTCTTCATTTTGCGTTCTGGGGGCTTTATATACTGTGCTCTCTCCCCCAGGAGGGCATTTATAGACGTGAGGTGACCAGGGAGGGTACATGCACCTGTGTTTGAAGGACATGTTACACTTCACGCCCTTGCGCTAATCTCTTCATTCACGAGGATGCTTGAAGATCGTGTAGGAACTGCACATGCCACCTGCAGCATCACACGTGCCTCTCTCCTGTCTCTCCTGTCTCTCCTGTCTCTCCTGTCTCTCCTGTCCTCTCTCTCTCTCTCTCTGTCCTCTCTCTCTGTCCTCTCTCTCTGTCCTCTCTCTCTCTGTCCTCTCTCTCTCTCTCTCTCTCTCTCTCTCTCTCCTGTCTCTCTCTCTCTCTCTCTCCTGTCTCTCTGTCCTCTCTCTCTCTGTCCTCTCTCTCTCTCTCTCTCTCTCCTGTCTCTCTCTCTCTCTCTCTCTCCTGTCTCTCTGTCCTCTCTCTCTCTGTCCTCTCTCTCTCTGTCCTCTCTCTCTGTCCTCTCTCTCTCCTGTCTCTCCTCTCTCTCTCTCTCTCTCTCTCTCTGTCCTCTCTCTCTCCTCTCTCTCTCTCTCCTGTCTCTCCTCTCTCTCTCTCCTCTCTCTCCTCTCTCTCTCTCTGTCCTCTCTCTCCTCTCTCTCTCCTCTCTCTCTCTCCTCTCTCTCCTCTCTCTCCTCTCTCTCTCCTCTCTCTGTCTCCTCTCTGTCTCTGTTTTTACAGCATGTTTTACAGCTCCTTCCACTCCCAGTCCTTCTCCTCCTCCCTCCCTCTCTCTTCAGCTGTTGTGCTGCCTGACCTCTGAGGGGCCGTGCTGTCAGTGTCTCCCTCAGCCCAGCAGTGACATTTAACTCAATATCCCCAAAGGATAGGGTTTCCCTCCCCCTCCCTCCCTCCCTAGCTCCCTCCCTAGCTCCCTCCCTCCCCACACAGCTTCTATCTTCTTCTCTATGTCTGAAGTGTCACTGGCCTCTATGTGTGGGCCCTGTGGCCACGCACAGGGACTCCCACAGATCTGTTACGCTCCCTGCCTCGCCTGCCTCGCCTGCCTCATGCCAGAGCGGCGCTAACGTGCCAAACCCTCCTGCCACGATGAGGCAGCGCCATGTGCCACCTCAACCCCTTCCCCCGCCCCCCCCCTTCCCCCGCCCCCCCTCGCCTCCCCTCCCCTCGCCTCCTGGTCCTATATGTGTTCCCGGTCTGCAGGAGTGATAACTGCCAGCCCACTGCAGCTGTGCAAGTAGCTAACTTACGCAACCGCCACCTGCTGACTCAAACAGAACGGCAACCAGAGAGGACTGTAGTCTGTCAAGGTTGGGCTAGGAGAGTGGGGCTTGGAGTGTGGGGCTAGGAGAGTGGGGCTTGGAGTGTGGGGCTAGGAGAGTGGGGCTAGGAGTGGGGCTAGGAGAGTGGGGCTAGGAGTGGGGCTAGGAGAGTGGGGCTAGGAGAGTGGGGCTAGGAGAGTGGGGCTAGGAGAGTGGGGCTAGGAGAGGGGCTAGGAGAGTGGGGCTAGGAGAGTGGGGCTTGGAGTGTGGGGCTAGGAGAGTGGGGCTAGGAGAGTGGGGCTAGGAGAGTGGGGCTAGGAGAGTGGGGCTAGGAGTGGGGCTAGGAGAGTGGGGCTAGGAGTGGGGCTAGGAGAGTGGGGCTAGGAGTGGGGCTAGGAGAGTGGGGCTAGGAGAGTGGGGCTAGGAGAGTGGGGCTAGGAGAGTGGGGCTTGGAGAGTGGGGCTAGGAGAGTGGGGCTAGGAGTGGGGCTAGGAGAGTGGGGCTAGGAGAGTGGGGCTAGGAGTGGGGCTAGGAGAGTGGGGCTAGGAGAGTGGGGCTAGGAGAGTGGGGCTAGGAGAGTGGGGTTAGGAGAGTGGGGCTTGGAGAGTGGGGCTAGGAGAGTGGGGCTAGGAGAGTGGGGCTAGGAGAGTGGGGCTAGGAGAGTGGGGCTTCAAATGGCATATCGGGTTCACATATAAAGCAGGATGAACACATTCTCCCAACAATATACCATTTTGGGACAAATACAGGTTTTCTGAAGAAATAAACTCCCAGCTTGTCTGGGTCCCTGTCTGTGTTGTTTGTGTTGCCTGGGTTACCTGGCTCCCCCTGGTTCCCCTCCTGGCAAAACTGAGACGTTCCTCGAGACACACAACCTGTATCCACTGACAGCCAGCGTCCAGACCCGGTTAGCGAGGCCAGCACACAGCGCGAACAACTACACGCCTAGGCATCTCTTCCGTAACAGGAAACCCAATCAGAAGTGGTTAGTAGTCATGTTTACTGTTTTAATACATCTTAAGGATTCTAAGTACATTCGTCAAGGGATCACAAGCCTATGAACGAACAAAACTCATTCAAACGTGAGCTTAAACCGAGCTCTCCACTCAAGGTTATGAATGGAATAACCTTGATAAAGCGGAGATCCTTGCGGTTTCGCTGTATCGACAGCGAACCGCTAATCGGCACTGGGCTGTAGATTTGGACCTGTAATGTTGGCATTGGCAGGGTGCTTGTTACAGCATTAGCTAACTGTAATAATAGACGTGACAGCTGAATCCAGAGTTACTCCCTGGGTATAAATAGTTCCGTTGACACTATGTAGCCGGGCACAACGACCACCGCAGCTTTGAGGGGGTTTATGTTGGAATGTGTCCCCTGGTGTCGACCCATGTCTCGCGCGATAGCCGCGGAGTGGTTTCTTCTTAAAAGATAGGCGGAGATTTTAATAAGTTCACCTGCATCGTCTTCGTTTCCTCGCCGCCCTCCGTGAACTACCCCCCCCCCCCCCCCCCCCCCTTCACACACACACACTTGTGTGTGTGTGTGAACTAGGAGTTCTTGGTTGTTCACAACATTCCCTTCACCTGGGGGGGCTGCCTCGCGGGAACCAACAGGAAAACGACACTCTTAGATGTGAGCGAGCTGCCTCCGCTGTTGTAAAGGTCCTTTCATGTAGCTGCGTATCTCTCTGGAACACGCTGACACAGCACAAGCTGTAATGCCTTTTCACATCAGAATAGAATAATACTTTATTATCCTTCCAGGACAGACATCTCTCTGTGGCATCACCTTCCCTTCAAACATAAAGTACAATTTACATGATTACATCCCTTCTACACATTCACCAAAATCTTAAGGGATGTCAATAAGTTCCCTCACACGTGACCTGTTCCCTGCTGCACTAGATTGATACTTGTATCCAGTGTCCAGTGTGGGCTGCAGGGCCAAGGAACAGCATGTTATGAACCCCGGTGCTACAGGACCGGGGTTCACCCGGATCTGATGACCGTCACTCTAACTTAATCACAGCTGGGAAACATTCAGGTCAGTTCAAATGTTAGAAAGTACATTCAGACTGGAGGCAGGACTGGAGGCAGGACTGGAGGCAGGACTGGAGGCAGGATCGGAGCCAGGGCCGGAGGCAGGACTGGAGGCAGGATCGGAGGCAGGACTGGAGGCAGGACTGGAGGCAGGACTGGAGGCAAGACCGGACCTGTGGAGGCAGGAAGAGAGACCAAGAGAGACCAGGAGAGTCTGAGTGGTAACTTCTGGCTGAGACGGCCACACACACCAGTGCAGCCAAACTCCCAGAAACCTCCAGCCCAGCCTCTCCTCCAGCCCAGCCTCTCCTCCAGCCTCTCCCCCGGCCCAGCCTCTCCTCCAGCCCAGCCTCTCCCCCAGCCCAGCCTCTCCTCCAGCCCAGTCTCTCCTCCAGCCTCTCCTCCGGCCCAGCCTCTCCTCCGGCCCAGCCCCTCCTCCAGCCTCTCTTCCAGCCGAGCCTCCAGCCTCTCTCCCAGCCCAGCCTCTCCTCCGGCCCAGCCTCCAGCCCAGTCTCTCCTCCAGCCTCTCCCCCGGCCCAGCCCCCAGCCCAGTCTCTCCTCCAGCCTCTCCTCCGGCCCAGCCTCTCCCCCGGCCCAGCCTCTCCCCAGCCCAGCCCAGCCTCTCTTCTGTTACATGATCAAACATAGATGATAGAAGGTTTTTGTGTTGGAATTTTACGTGAGAAAATAAGGACAGCATGGTATCTGGAAGAGAAGAATTCTAGTTGAGTAAATCATTTAGATTTATGAGTGACCCAGTCACCTCTGATGAACCACATAGTACACACCTCATACTAATTTAGAGGTACTACATAGTACACACCTCGTACTAACTTCTAGATACTACATAGTACACACCTCGTACTAACTTCTAGATACTACATAGTACACACCTCGTACTAACTTAGAGGTACTACATAGTTTACACCTCATACTAAGACTGGAGGTCTTGTACGAGGTACAAACATTAACCTCCTACTAGCTTATACATATCTAGCATTATTACACAGTATGTCTCTAACACTAGTGATGTTCTAGAGTGTAGACATATCTAGATGGAATGAAGGGATTATTTGAGGAGGGCATTTTCTCCATGGCTGGAGGTGACAGGAGGGTTTCACTGTGCAACACGGTCAAGCGGGTCACTTTTCGGTCTAAACTTAACCCCCTCTAGGAGTCCCTCTGGGCGAAACTTAACCCCCTCTAGGAGTCCCTCTGGGCGACACCTTATTGGGATCGTGACAGCAAGGGACCGATGGACAGAGCGTCTTGAAGGAACAGTGCTGATGACAGGAAGATGAATGCATGAAAACAGAGACTGAGAGATACCTCTACAGGAAACAGGACCTTTTCTGATAAATATAGACCGGCTCCAGGGTGTGGACGAGAGACTGTCTCTTTAACACGCATTTGTGCCGGAACACAGGATCGATATTCTCCTGTGCAGACAGAAGCCTGTGCCATCGTATCCAGGGAGACTACCAGGGAGACTACCGTATCCAGGTAGCCCTACATGGGCTACGACAAACGTCGACTCCACCGGGAAAGTGTTCCACAATTCTTTGCACGAAAAACTAAATGTTTTCTGTCGAGAGTTCATGTTCTTTGAACAGAGAGCAAATTATATATACTACCTCAACCCTATCTCAACTGATGCACAAACAAGGAGGTTCGTGATGTAGTACAGTAGACCAGCAGAGCTACAGTGCAGTAACAGGTGTTCCAGCTGTGTACTGCAACCATCCTTGTTTGTGCATCAGTAGTTTGTAGGCTGTCAACATACATCCCCTTTACTAGAAATCATTGGTTTGGGCGTTTTGGGTGTAATCAATCACAAACCATTATCACATTATACTACCTCAAGTAGGCTCATAGCAACCTAGCATGCCCCCCTGTGGTCATGGCTGGACTTGCAGGCAAGCCTAAGGATGATAGTCTGTTAGGTGTGAGATGAGAAGATAGAATTCAGATTCAGATGTTTCTAGTGATTCAGTTAGATGTTTCTAGTGATTCCAAATATAAACACCAAGCGGGGGTCATCATTCTACTATGACAGCTATATTCTCTAAAAATGTGTTATTCAGCATGTTTTAAAATATCTATATATTCAAGTAGATAACTCATTATTTTTATTAAATAGTAATATAAGGATTTGAACCTGCAGTCAATGCCCTACCACTGAGCTATACCCATCCCCATGTTCTACCACTGAGCTATACCCATCCCCATGTTCTACCACTGAGCTATACCCATCCCCATGCTCTACCACTGAGCTATACCCATCCCCATGCTCTACCACTGAGCTATACCCATCCCCATGCTCTACCACTGAGCTATACCCATCCCCATGCTCTACCACTGAGCTATACCCATCCCCATGCTCTACCACTGAGCTACACCCATCCCCATGTTCTACCACTGAGCTATACCCATCCCCATGCTCTACCACTGAGCTACACCCATCCCCATGCTCTACCACTGAGCTATACCCATCCCCATTGTGATTTATTGCTTGGTGTGCTGCAGTGAAATGTAAAGCCTGTGGAAGTGACTCATTGACCTTTTATCAATCCGAAGAACGGCAAGAACGTACGTGTGTTCTTGAGAAGAACGTTCTTGACGAGAATGAGATGCGTTCCTGATGTGTAGGAGTCAGGTGGCTGAGCGGTTAGGGAAGCGGGCTAGTAATTAGAAGGTTGCCAGTTCGATTCCTGGCCGTGTCAAATGACGTTGTGTCCTTGGGCAAGGCACTTCACCCTACTTGCCTCGGGTGGTATGTCCCTGTACTTACTGTAAGTCGCTCTGGATAAGAGCGTCTGCTAAATGACTAAATGTTCCACTGACCAGGTCACCAACCCCAAGGTCACCAAGGATCCTCCATAACCAGGACGGATCAAGAACACACACGGACATTTCCTGCGTTCTTGGTCAGTTAAGCTCTTCGGTATTGGAAGCGTACTCGGCCTTGAAAGATGACTTCAAACTAGTTAGAGAAAAGCACGTGGGCTGAAGAGTATGTGTGGTCCAGGGCACCAGGGGCACCAGGGAAGTGGCACACCAAGCGGACATCTTCAAACCATCACACACACCTCCGGAAAAATCAGTTAACTCAGATTCTCGCTTTATTGGTCAACTTGATGAAAGACTACAAAACGAATTCACAAAAAATCTCTTTCAAGTAATCAAATCTGTACAAACCTAAACTGTGTGGGGGTTTCCAGCTCTGGCTTGTTTGAATCTGTGAATAAGCTGTGTGTGTGTTCCTGTCTCACCAGTAACCCAGTCAGCTACTTGTGCTCGAGGACTCTCAAACACACACACACACACACACATCTGTGTTTGACATGTCACAATACAGAGGACAGGGAAAACAAACTAGTTCCCCTCCACACACGGTCAGATTCTAGGAGCAGCCTGCTAGATCACCTCAGCTGTCTCCACTGTCCCCAGCCTGCCTCCCCAGCCTGCCTCCCCAGTCCTGTACACACTGTGGATTCATCCTGTCACTGGGGCAGTCCTGTACACACTGTGGATTCATCCTGTCACTGGGGCAGTCCTGTACACACTGTGGATTCATCCTGTCACTGGGGCAGTCCTGTACACACTGTGTTCATCCTGTCACTGGGGCAGTCCTGTACACACTGTGTTCATCCTGTCACTGGGGCAGCCCTGTACACACTGTGTTCATCCTGTCACCGGGGCAGCCCTGTACACACTGTGTTCATCCTGTCACTGGGGCAGCCCTGTACACACTGTGTTCATCCTGTCACTGGGGCAGCCCTGTACACACTGTGTTCATCCTGTCACTGGGGCAGCCCTGTACACACTGTGTTCATCCTGTCACCGGGGCAGAGGGGTATGAGAGAAGGGATAGTAGAAATCTCTCACACCTTCGCACATAACGTACACACACATATTTTAATGCTCGGACACTCGCAGGCAGAAATGCAAACATTCGGTGTGGCTCTCTCAGGAACACACACACACACACACATACATACACACACACTTCATAGCATTAAATGTTTAAGAATTACAGATAAAAAAGGAGAAAGCCCTGGGTACGGTTTGATTTCTGGCTGTTTGGTGAAAGAGAGGAGAGAGAGGTAGAGAGGGCGGGCGAGGGCGGGGAGCGGGGGGGCGGGGGAGCAGAGGGGGGGCTGTGGGGGTCATTTCTTGGCTTTCCTGGGGGGGGTGACTGGGCGTGCAGAGCCCATGCCCCCCCCACCCCCGTAGAAGAGCTTCTTATCTGCCGGCTTCAGGATCTGGGGAAGGAACACAGAAATATTCCAAGAGTCATTTGATTGTAAAGTGAGTCATTTGAGCACAGGAGTCATTTGATGGTAGTGAGTCATTCCTCACTGGGGGCGTTACCTGGAAGGAGCACATGAGAGTTTCGTCCACGCTCATCATGGCGCCTGCGTTGTCAAACTCCCCGCAGTAATTAGGAGCAGAGAAGAGGGTAACCAGCTGTCTCTTAGCGAAGAACTCATAGCCATCCTCCACCACCTGACGGAGCAGAGAGGGTGAGTCTCCAGGAAGACTCACACCACCAGCAACACAGCAGACAACACCTGCCCTGTCTACAGGTACACCTCCCCTCCCTCCCTCCCTCCCCTCCCCTCCCCCCTCCCTCCCTCCCTCCCTCCCTCCCTCCTGACCTGGTGAGCTCTGCAGATGAGGTCCATGTCGTGCTTGTGGAGGAACTTGGTGACGACGTCAGCCCCGAAGGTGAAGGAGACCCCCCGGTCGTTCTCTCCCCAGCCCAGCACGTCCTTGTCTGGGTCGGCCCACAGCAGGTCACACAGCAGGCCCTGGTCAGGCACGTCCGTGGGCCGCATCACCCGGCGCACCTGCTCCATGGACTGGAGGTCTGGAGACAGACCTGCAACGGGCGTGTGGGGGGGGGGGGGGGGTTAGCACTGAGGCTGGCACTTAGAGACACAGACTGGGAGGGTCAGACAGACAGACTGGGAGGGTCAGACAGAGAGACTGGGAGGCTCAGACAGACAGTCAGACAGACAGGGAGGGTCAGACTGGGAGGGAGGGTCAAACATACAGACTGGGAGGGTCAGACAGGGAGGGAGGGTCAAACATACAGACTGGGAGGGTCAGACAGACAGACTGGGAGGGTCAGACAGACAGACTGGGAGGCTCAGACAGACAGTCAGACAGACAGACAGGGAGGGAGGGTCAGACAGGGAGGGAGGGTCAAACATACAGACTGGGAGGGTCAGGGAGGGAGGGAGGGTCAAACATACAGACTGGGAGGGTCAGACAGACAGACAGGTACCTCCATGGCAGCAGAAGATCTTCTCGTCCACTATGGCTGCCACTGGCAGACAGTTGAAGCAGTCGGTAAAGGTCTTCCATAGCTTGATGTTGTAGCGCCTCTTACCTGCAGGGGGCGACAGATCATTCACTACTAAACTCACAATACAGCCCTTTACACTGAAGCTTCCCTATCAAACGCAGGCTTGTGTGTGCAGCCCTGTATGCATCCCTGTCACAGATCACCATCCTAACCCTAGAAACAAGCCAGGTCAGCACACTTGCAGAGGGGAAAAAGACATCCCATCTCACAGCAGATTTGACCCTAAACACACGGAGTGGACTGTGTGACATCACACGACTCATCTCTGCACTGTCTGGTGTCAGCATGAGTAAACTTCCTCTACGGGAGGGGGACAAAGAGAGGGGGGAGAGAGGGGGGGAGAGAGAGAGAGGGGGGGAGGTGGAGAGAGAGAGAGGGGGAGAGAGAGAGGGGGGGGGGGAGAGAGAGAGAGGAGGGGGGAGAGAGAGAGAGAGAGAGAGAGGAGGGGGGGGGAGAGAGAGGGCGAGAGAGAGAGGGCGAGAGAGAGAGAGAGAGGGGGGGGAGAGAGAGAGAGAGGGGGGAGAGAGAGAGAGAGAGAGAGAGAGAGAGAGAGAGAGGGGGGGAGAGAGAGAGAGAGGGGGAGAGAGAGAGGAGGAGAGAACCTGCGTGTGCAGACCATTATGTCCAGAAATACTTTGGATAAGAGTGCTCATGTATGTGTACGTGTGTGGGAGCGCTTGTGTGTGTTTCAGGACTTGAATGTGTAAATGTGAGTATATGAGTGTGTATGGATGTATACGAGTGTGTGACATTGTGTACGTGTGTGAGGACTGTCTTTCAGGACTTATATGAATTCAGTGAGTCTGTGTTTACGTGTGTGATTATGTATGTGTGTGTGTGTTTAGGTGGTGCTTAAGTGTGCTGTGTGTGGTTGTGTGTGTTGTGCTTAAGTGTGCTGTGTGGTTGTGTATGTGTGAGTGTGTGGTTGTATGTGTGTTTTGGTGCTTAAGTGTGCGGTTGTGTGTGTGTGTTTTGGTGGTTAAGTGTGTGGTTGTGTACTGGTGTAGGCAGCAGTGTGAGGACTCACACTCGTCGTAGAAGCCGTATATTCTGTTGATGGAGGCACACTCATGGTTCCCCCTCAGCAGGAAGAAGTTCTCGGGGTATTTGACCTTGTAGGCCAGCAGGAGACAGATGGTCTCCAGGGACTGCTTCCCCCGGTCCACGTAGTCCCCCAGGAACAGGTAGTTACTCTCCGGGGGGAAGCCTCCGTACTCAAACAGCCTCAGCAGGTCATAGTACTGGCCGTGGACATCACCTGGGGAGGGGAGGGGGTCAATCTCAAACCTCTCGATCAGCTGTTAAATGCTCTAACCACTAAGCTATGCCCATCACCATGCACTACCACTGAAGGGGTAGAGAAAGGCTGGAGGTGTAGAGAGGCTGGAGGGGTAGAGAGAGGCTGGAGGGGGTAGAGAGAGGCTGGAGGGGTAGAGAGAGGCTGGAGGGGTAGAGAGAGAGGAAGGAGGGGGT
This sequence comes from Thaleichthys pacificus, assembly GCA_023658055.1. NCBI lineage: Eukaryota > Metazoa > Chordata > Actinopteri > Osmeriformes > Osmeridae > Thaleichthys > Thaleichthys pacificus. The sequence goes on along the minus strand of CM042856.1, from coordinate 17,686,982 downwards.
AGAGAGAGGCAGGAGGGCTAGAGAGGCAGGAGGGGTAGAGAGAGGCAGGAGGGGGTAGAGAGAGGCAGGAGGGGGTAGAGAGAGGCAGGAGGGGGTAGAGAGAGGCAGGAGGGGTAGAGAGAGAGGCAGGAGGGCTAGAGAGGCAGGAGGGGTAGAGAGAGGCAGGAGGGGGTAGAGAGAGGCAGGAGGGGTAGAGAGACAGGAGGGGTAGAGAGGCAGGAGGGGTAGAGCGGCAGGAGGGGTAGAGAGACAGGAGGGGTAGAGAGAGGCATACCACAGATCTTGAGCGGAGCCTCCAGCTCCAGCAGGATGGGCTGGCTCAGGAAGATCTCCCTGGACTTCAGGCACAGACCTCGGATCTCGTTCTCCGTCAGCTGGACGTTCTTCCCTGGTCTGGAGCCTTTAACTGGAGGGGAGGAGAGGTCAGTATCTGGGACCACACTGCCAAGTTGTTGTTGGAATGATGCTCTGTTTGGGGTCATTGCAAATTTGCCACAAATGTGGTGATAAAATATGACAGTAAAAGATACAAATAGGCCAATGACACGATTTGAGTAAAAACATAATTGCAGCCGCTCAACCACATTCTCTCCTGCTCTAATGCAGATTACAAATGAAAGGCTTAGCTACCTTACGCCTTAAAGGTCACATGACATGCCGTTTATGGATGCCTTTAGATAGGCCTTAGTGGTCCCCTAATACTGTATCTGAAGTCTCTTTCCCGAAATTCAGCCTTGGTGCAGAATTACAGCCACTACGAGCAGTCCCACAATGAGCTTTCCTTAGAACGTGCCATTTCTGTGTCTGTAGCTTTAAATGTTGTCAGGAGGAGAGGGGCGGGCTAACTTTAACCATTACCCTTATGACGACATAAGGGGAATGGTTCCAGATCTGACAGTTTGAGCTTTCATTTTCTCAAAGGTGGAGAAGAATACCCAGGGCTTGGTTTATACTTATCAAAATGTTCTAGAAACTGTGGGACCAAAGGCAGGCTAGGGGAACTCATATTAATGTTAAATAACCTCATAAAATGACATTTTCATGCCATGGGACCTTTAAGCACGTGCTGTGTTTACCACCAAGGCTGGTTTAAATTCCGATGTACATTTTACACAAACTTTGGTCAATGTTTGTAAACTATGTGATTGTTTTCCTGTAGTCAAGACGTTGGCTAACGATGAAAGCATTATAAACAGCCTCATGTCGACTATGCAGGATATGGCTGACAGGGGCCCATGGTGATACACAACAATTGTGCAAACTCGTTAATCCTATGGCAATTCCGGAGTAAACACCGATTAGCTTCTGTCTAGCTAGTTAACTAACAGCTAGTACCACGCCTCCTACTCGACCTTTACACGGTGTTTATGTTTCTTTATAACAGGAAATGTAGAAAAGTGCTATCTTAGTTTACGATTGAAGACAAGGCATTGGGCCGTAAATCAATGCATACTAAGCAACGTCAGTATCTGTGGAGTAATACTAGACCTGGTTGTTGCTAACGTTGCGACACTCAAACATCGCTGATACTTGCTGGGTTGGAACAGTTCCATGGCGTGTTTGCTTATCTAGTCTGGTGCTGTTCACAGATAATGCTTGCATTCGTAACATTATTTAGCTAGCTAGCTAAACGGGCATCTAACGTCGAGCAGACATGGGGAAGTGCTTGAGTAATTAGTGCCCGACGATAATCGTTTGGCAGCGGTATTTAGAACGATCGGTGTATCAGACAAAGTGCTTCCATGCCATGAAATCCAGTGCATAATGACTGAGGCTAGACAGCTTTTAATCCGAGCCAGAGCGCTGGATTCACCATGTCCCTGGGTAGCTAGCTAGCAGCTACCCAACTAGACTCTAAACGTTAGTTAAATATCTCGTTAGTTTGATATCTTGTAAAAACAAACTGTTTGATCATACCTTCCAGAAGTCGCTGAATTATGGAGTCGATGTTTAATTTGTCGGCTTCGGCCATAATATTCTTCCAAATATCAGTCTGCTTTGAAGAATCCCCCAAAAATGTGCCACCCTAACTAGCTACTGAGTTAGCTCGTTAGCCAGCTAACCTTGCGCCACAAATAACCAACTGAATACTTGAAGTTTGGGGTGAAATTATGTCAGACTTGACTAAAAATACTTGAACAAAGCACATTAGTCAAAAACTTTTAAATACAATGTACAGATTTATCGAGTTTTTGCCTTCGGCTTTTCCCTAAACAGACTAGCGCCCAACCCTTGACAAAAGTAGATTTCACGCGTTGGTTGAAAGCGAGGTTGGGCGGATGTGGGAAAACATTTTACCGCTCTGTCATTGGCCCCTTGCTGAATATTGGTCTGGGGTCTTGGCTCTGATTGGATGTCCGCATGTACCCCTTTATCATCATAGTAAACAATAAACATATTTATTCAAACATTGAACAATTATGATTGTTTTATGCTGTAATAAAATTATATTTAATCGTGTCAGATGATTCACAGCTCCATCAAGATACAGCAGCCTTTTCATAGCTGACATTGACTGCTGATAAACGTGTGAAAGCAGATTGGCGTTTTTTCGGATATTCGTGATCTGATTGGATTTAAACCATAGGTAGTCCTTCGAGTCGCTAAACACAGATGCTCAAGGATATTTCAAAAGTAAATTCAGTAGTAACCAGCTAACAATCAGCAGTGGGCATGTTTTAATAGTTTTATCGCATTCCTATAATTATCATACATAATATAATTTAGCTGGCTATCTAATCTTGTATGTATAGCAAAACTACAAAAACATTGCTCTACCAACGCAATATGATTTTATTTCCTTGTAGTCTTTAGTAAGTTTGAATAATTTTCACATTTCTTCGCCTTCTTGATGGCATTTATCTCGTCAGAGAGGTAAAAAAAAAAATCCAGTTTTTCTGCCGCAATGAAGTGACGCCCACGGAAGTGACCAAAGATGGCCGTTTCGTGTTTTGGAGTGACGCAACGCATACGTGAACAACCAGACTTGGACGATTCATTCTAGAGCAGAAACAGTCTGAGACATGCGCGGAAAATAGTAAATATGACGCTAAACCCATTAATATTTAATCGCGTAGACAAGTAATACTAGCTTTGATCACAACAATCCAAAAAGAAAATGAAGTTGCTTCATAAAGATATTGAAAAAGACAATGCCGGGTAAGTGAGTCTTAAGACCGGTTAGCTAGCAAGTTAGCCACACCAGCACATGCCTTGGGTATTGCCATCTGGCACAGCTATTCAGCCAAACCTCAAACACAATAATAAAGATAATAAAAACAATAATCTGTTTTTCAAATAGCTAGATATGTCCAAAAACAACCCAATCTAAAACGACGAATGAATAGCTAGCTATCCAGTTACCCTCCCTAGCCTTACTTGAACCGTGTGGGTGTGGGGTTCTCTGAGGTTAGCTAAGATGTAACTAGCTACCCTCCAGGATACATTTTCGATTGATGCCACTCTTCCTCCCCCCTCACTCTGCCGGTAACGCTGTGTCCCGCCAGCCAGGTGACGCTGATGCCGGAAGAAGCGGAGGACATGTGGCACACCTACAACCTGCTTCAGATCGGAGACAGCCTACAGGCTTCCACCATCAGGTACGCCGGTCTACCGGTGGGAGATCACCGGCTCCGTACGGTCCCGTGCCACTGTGCTCAATGAAAGCCTTGCAGTTCATAATACTTCTGCTATCTACTATCAGCTGCGTGTCTGTATTGTGCTTGTGTCTAGCCGGTCACTATGATGTGTGTCTTCATGTGCGTGCACACACACACACACACAGCCTACACCAACATACACGCACACACTAACACACACACTGCCGCAGTGACCAGTTCCCCTGACCCCTGGGGATTGTGTGTGCTCAGGAAGGTGCAGACTGAGTCCTCCACCGGCAGTGTGGGCAGCTCCAGGGTCCGCACCACCCTCACCGTGTGTGTGGAGACCATCGACTTTGACTCCCAGGCCTGCCAGCTGAGGGTGAAGGGAACCAACCTCGTGGAGAACCCGTATGTGAAGGTCTGACACCGTTCAAACACCACCCGTTTACATCTGACACCGTTCAAACACCACCCGTTGACATGTGATCTGTAGTGAAGCTGTAGAGAATTAGACTGCACATCAATAGGTTGCAGGTTCAATGGTGTGTGTGTGTGTGTGTGTGTGTTTCCAGATGGGGGCCTATCACACCATAGAGCTTGAGCTGAACAGGAAGTTCACTCTGGCTAAGAAGGTGTGGGACAGTGTTGTGCTGGACAGGATCGGTAAGTTCAACGAACGTTCACACGTCAATATCTTTCTAAGTGTTAGTCTACAAAGGATTCTACAATTATAATAACTAAAACGGTAACTATAGTAATGCCCTTGGTGCGTGGTTTAACGATTGTTCGCATGTTTCGTTTGTTTTGATTATTGACATTTAGCTTCCAACTGATAACGTATACCATAACTCTGAGTGATGTGCTGTACCTGGGTCTAACCTGGCGTCCCTGGCCCCTGCAGAGCAGGCGTGTGACCCCAGCCAGAAGGCGGATGTGGCGGCCGTGGTGATGCAGGAGGGGCTGGCTAACCTTGTGCTGGTGACCCCGGCCATGACCCTGCTCAGGGCCAAGGTGGAGGTGACCATCCCCCGCAAGAGGAGGGGCAGCTGCACCCAGCACGACAAGGTCTGGACACGAGCCCCGGGGGGCGGGGGGGGGGGGGGGGGGGACGGTGTGTGTATGTGTGTGTGTGTTGACAGTGTGTGTCTCTCTCCCCAGGCTCTGGAGAGGTTCTATGAAGCTGTGATGCAGGGGATCCTCAGACACATCAACTTTGACGGTGACACACACAGACACTCTCTGCCTCTCTCACACACACACCTCTCTCTGCCTCTCTCACACACACACCTCTCTCTGCCTCTCTCACACACACCTCTCTCTGCCTCTCTCACACACACACCTCTCTCTCACACACACACCTCTCTCTGCCTCTCTCACACACACACACACACACACACACACACACACACACACACACACACACACACACACACACACACACACACACACACACTGACCTCCCAGTCTGTCCCCAGTGGTGAAGTGCATCCTGGTGGCCAGTCCTGGCTTTGTGAAGGAGCAGTTCATGACCTTCCTGTTCCGAGAGGCTGTGCGCCAGGACTGCAAACTGCTGCTGGAGAACCGGCCCAAGTTCATGATGGTCCACTCCTCCTCGGGACACAAGTACTCCCTGAAAGGTAAGAATACCTGGGAGACTCCACCATCACATCACAGAGCCCTGCTATCATCACATCACAGAGCACTGCCTCTGGTCTGCCTCTCGCTCTCTCTCTCTCTCTGCCTTTCCTGTCACACTTCACTTAAACTGCCCAATACAGTATGAAAATATATTTTACAAAATAAAAGGAAAAAGAGAGTGTCATCTGTGTAAAGTGTTACTGTGTCCTGTCCTGTAGAGATCCTGACCGACCCCAGTGTGACCAGCAGACTGTCAGACACCAAGGTGGGTGACAATTTTTTATAAAATTATATATATTTTTTGGGATAAAAGCGTCTGCTAAATGCATAAAAATGTAAACAAAATAATAATAAAAAAAATATTACGTTTTTTTTTTTTTTTTTTTTACATTTGTGAATCGATGTGAATCGTGATTCAAATGTGAATCGATTCTTCCCCACCCCTAATCATTAGTGTGTGTTCTGTCAGGCTGCAGGGGAGGTGAAAGCCCTGGAGGACTTCTACAAGATGCTGCAGCATGAGCCAGACAGAGCCTTCTACGGGTGAGTCACACACACACACACACACACACACACACACACACACACACACACACACACAGACACACACACACACAGACACACACACACACACACACACACACACACAGACACACACACACAGACACACACACACACACACACACACACACACACACACACACACACACACACAGACACACACACACACACACACACACACGTACACACACACACACACACACACGTACACACACACACACACACAGACACACACACACACACACACACACACAGACACACACACACACACACACAGACACACACACACACACACAGACACACACACACACACACACACACACACACACACACACACACGTACACACACACACACAGTGTGAGGGGTGTGTCTGAGGGGCGTGTTCTGGGTCCTGTGAGAGCTGTTCTCTAACATGGTCTGTGTTGTTGTGACGATGCAGGCTGGCCCACGTGGAGAAGGCCGCTGACGCCCTGGCTGTGGACACCCTGCTCATCAGCGACAAGCTCTTCAGGTGAGCAGCTAGAGAGAGACAAGCTCTTCAGGTGAGCAGCTAGAGAGAGACAAGCTCTTCAGGTGAGCAGCTAGAGAGAGACAAGCTCTTCAGGTGAGCAGCTAGAGAGAGACAAGCTCTTCAGGTGAGCAGCTAGAGAGAGACAAGCTCTTCAGGTGAGCAGCTAGAGAGAGACAAGCTCTTCAGGTGAGCAGCTAGAGAGAGACAAGCTCTTCAGGTGAGCAGCTAGAGAGAGACAAGCTCTTCAGGTGAGCAGCTAGAGAGAGACAAGCTCTTCAGGTGAGCAGCTAGAGAGAGACAAGCTCTTCAGGTGAGCAGCTAGAGAGAGACAAGCTCTTCAGGTGAGCAGCTAGAGAGAGACAAGCTCTTCAGGTGAGCAGCTAGAGAGAGACAAGCTCTTCAGGTGAGCAGCTAGAGAGAGACAAGCTCTTCAGGTGAGCAGCTAGAGAGAGACAAGCTCTTCAGGTGAGCAGCTAGAGAGAGACAAGCTTGTCTGTGCTAGGGATGTTCATTTTGAAGAAAAAAAAGCTTTGACCGTTAACCAACAAGATAAAAAATGTTTGAATGTCTGGGTCAGTGTCTGTGACCCTTTTAATTTTTTTTTACAAATCATAAGGGGTTGATTTTTTTAAATAGCAGCATAAACAACAACAACAGAACAAAACCAGATTAACAAAACAAAAACCCAGTGAATCTGGGAGCGCTGGCTGTACCTACATGATGCAACTAGAACAACACGGAAGGACAATTACAGTTATGTTGCTCAACGACGAAAACGGAGATTGCCAACAACTGGGGGAAAGACGCTAGATTATTATTTTTTTCTGTCACGGGAAGGTGAAAAGTTGCTAAGTCTAGCGGCATTGTCGCTAAATTGGCAACACTGTTTAACCGATAGTACCGTATTCTAGCTCTAAGCGGTAAACCGTCGTAAGGTATTGATGTTGTTGTTGTCGTGCAGACATCAGGACGTCGCTACGAGGAGCCGGTACGTGCGGCTGGTGGACAGCGTCAGGGACAACGGAGGCAGCGTCAGGTGAGACCCCAGGACAAGAGAACCTTCCAGAAGCGTCTCCACATGGGAACACTTTGCTCTTTATTGAAACTGTTCCCGTCACTTTGGATCAAAGCTCTGCTAGATGATAGATAATTATTTGTATTATTATTAATCTCTCTGTTGGGTGTTGCAGGATGTTTATTAATCTCTCTGTTGTGTGTGTGTTGGGTGTGTGTGTGTGTGTTGCAGGATGTTTTCCAGTCTTCATGTCTCTGGAGAACGTAAGTGTCTGTTCAGGACGGCCAGGATTAGACACACTGGATGCACATGGAGGTTGGATCAAGTATTATTCCCGAGTGACCTCTCTCTCCCTACCCTCCAGAGTTGACTCAGCTGAGTGGTGTAGCAGCCGTCCTGCGCTTCCCCATTGCTGACCTATCAGAGCCTGAGGACAGCAGCTCGGACGAGGACTGACCCCTCCCTCCTCTCCCCGTCTCCCTCCTCTCCCCGTCTCCCTCCTCCTCCCCCTCTCCCCTGTCTCCCCTCCCCTGTCTCCCTCCTCTCCCCGTCTCCCTCCTCTCCCCCCCGTACCCCCCCCTCGGAGGGCGGGCCAGATGAGGACCAGACCTCGACCCACCAGAGAACCCAGTGGGTGGAGGTCCTCCCTCTCACCTGCCTCATCCAACTGCCTCTGCCCCTGCCTCTGCCCCTTCCTCTGCCCCTTCCTCTGTCCCTTCCTCTGCTCTCTAGATCTGCTCATCATCATCTGACCTGCTGTGTGTTGTGTGCAGGGTGACGATTCAAAAGGCTGGGCTGAGCTGTTTGATATTGGTGCCAAGTTCTAATACAACACACATACAGGAGGGGGGAAACCTGATTAATAACACAGTACAGATCAACATGAATAGACACGCATGATTTATTTCTAATGAGGCTTTTGCTAAATGTTCCTTTAAAGTGTATATATATACAGTTTTTCTTGCAATAAAACTATGTGAAGCATAGACACCTTGTCCTTGGTCAGATTCTGTATAATCAACGGTGTTTATACCATATTATTTTTTATATTAAATATAAAATACAGGAGGCAAGACAGTACACACTCACAATAAATCAAGGCAAAACAGGACATACAAATATATATTGACTTTATTAATATAATAATACTTAAATTGCATCAAGAACAGCTATCTTTCTTTCTGTGGTAGAAGCTGCTGCTTTAGTAGAACTGGATGTGTTCTAACCCTGCGAACTACACAGTCTGAAGGAAATCACCTTCACACACAGCTGTGGTGAACTCAACTCATGTTCCCTGCAGACTCTTGAGTAGCAGCTAGTCTCAAGTGTGTTCAAACTCCTCCCCCTCCCTTCCTCCCACACAGCCCTCCCTTCCTCCCACACAGCCCCTCCTACCCTTCCCCAGGGCACTGGAAGGTGCGTAGCCAGGCCAGGTCCTCCATCATGCCCCAGTGCAGGTACACGATAGAGCAAATCACCAGGACAGTGCATGATCTGGTGGCTGTTGCACCAGTAGTCGAACAGCCCGGGGTGGAAGCGCTCGGGCACCCTGCTGATGTTGACCAGCCCCCCCAGCAGCGCCAGCAGGTCCATGGTGAGGAAGAGCCGCAGCGAGGAGGGGCTCCCAGCCCCCGGGCCCCCCCAGCGCAGCAGGAACAGACCCAGACGGAAAAGCGCCTGCCAGGCGAAGGCGCGGAGGCGCCGCGTGTTGCTGCGGGCCGTGGTGGCGCTGTAGATACCGTAGGCAGACAAGAGGGTGTAGGACAGCATGGCAGCCAGCCGGGACACGGGGAAGCAGAGCAGGGTGATGTGGACGATGGGCAGGGCTCCTGGGGCGAGGGGGGGAAGGGGAAATGTTCATCTTTCAAAGAGTTTGTGTGCATGATGGTGTGTGTTTATGTGTGAGAGTGTGTGTTGATGTACAGTATATGTGTGTGCAAGAGAGTGTTGTCATTTGGATGGAACCTAAAAAAAACTAAAACCTAAACATGTTTGCCTACCCAGGGTGTTGACCAGGCAGACCCCGAACATGTCGAGGGAGAGCAGGGTGTCGTAGACGTGAGCGCCCCCCTCGTGGTTCATGAAGATGTGGTAGAGCACGGAGCCCACGGTGGGCGACAGGCAGGCCAGGTAGTGCACCAGGCAGAGCCACCACTGCCCCTCAGCCCATGGGAGGCTGAGGGGCAGGAACATCAGGAGGAAGAGGAACGGGATCCCTGGATGGGAGCAGGAGGGGGTGGAGGAGAGGGGTGGAGGTAGAGAGACATTTTCAAAATGGCCACGGACTTATTTTTTTAAACTTTTTAGTGCATACACACATGACCAATCAGAGCACAGATGTGTCCAAGCTCCTGCATGGTAGCCAATCAGTATGTGGAGGCCTCCCACCCCATGTGAGGACAGGTGTGTCAGCGAGGCTGTAGTGACAGCGTAGCGAGGTGGCTCTGCTCAGTGTCTTGGGACGGTGCTGCCTGCAGAGAGGCTGCCTAATCCCCCAGGTAAGAGGGTTAGAGATAATGGTCTTATAGAGGACGTCCAGGGGAGGCAGGGGAACGCAGCGTGTCATCTGCAGGGTCAGGGGTCAGGGGTCAGATAGGTCAACCATGATGAGCTGGAACACTGTTATTAATATCTCCAGCCTGCAACACTTCTCTAACCCTTCAACATCTCTTCAGTTCTACGCTGTTCCACACACTAACCCTTCAACATCTCTTCAGTTCTACGCTGTTCCAAACACTAACCCTCTTCCTTCGTGCCCTGCGTTTCACAAGTCAAATCAAACGAACAGTCGTGTTTTATTATTTAGCCAATCACAACACTTCCAGGGCCGATCGCTAGCAGGCTTGACCGTATCCAGTACAGGAATTCCCAGTGTGGATTATCCCTAATCCCCCCCCCCCCCCCATCCTTGTTCACCGAGCGGAGAGTTATGCTGGCTAGCGGTCACTTGTGAAACCACCAGATACTCACCCCTGAGAGGCTAGTAACAATCTGAAGTCTCCCACATCGACCACCTGTATATGAGATGTACCGCTACTGTACAGTTCATCTGTGATGGAGGAACAGTATGAATGTTTACGCCCTGTCCCAGGGCCCCCACTGGTGCTATGCTGCTATTGTACTCACTATGGCTACTTAGGACAGCATTCCTTCAGATCTGCACCCAGACTAAACACAGCAAGCAGCCTGCAGCACTGAGCATGAAGAGGAACTGAGGAGTCTCTGGTCAGCAGAAGGGCAGGTCAATGACAAGCCTGCCCTCAGAGGTTACGACAGAGGTTAGCTTGGCTAGAAGCAACAAGAGACTCCAGTGATGATGTATCCACCTACCGTGGGTGTAGATGTTCCCAAACTCGTTGTGCAGGTAGAAGAGGCTACAGAGGCAGTCCTGGGCGGTGGCCACCGGACGATACCCGGTCAGCACGTACTTGTTGAACTGAAGGTGTGGAGGCGTTTTAGCAAAGTCCAGCAATCGCCGTCCCTTCAAAAACGCCATGGTGCTTTCCCCAGCCGACGCACCCCCCTGGAGGGAGGGACCCCTCTACACCCTCAGACTGGCTCCAGGGAGACTCTGGGCTCTGGCATGGCAGGCGGAGGGCTTCCTCTGGGCACCTGGACACACCTGAGTCCGTCTCCCTCCAGCTGAGCGAGGCGGGACCGCTAGGAGCTCACGCAGTGGCATGCTTCCTCACAGACCAATCAGCTGTCTCCGTTATTCATAGGGTTAAATCTGCTCTAATCCCCCCCCACCCCGCCCTGCTACAGGAAGCTGCATGCAGCTCTCTCAGGGCCGAGGAGAAGCTTCTTCCTGCCTCAGGCTGACCTCCTGGGGTCTGGGTCCACACCTCTGGCCCGTGGGAGGGCTGGAGGCAGCAGGCCTGCTGGGGGGGCCAGCCGGGGGGGCTGCAGGGGGGCATCTTGGGGTGCCCCACCCACACTGGAGTGAGGATTAGGAAGCACTGGCTAAATCCATTAAGCGTGTTAATCACTGAGACTAAAGAGAACAGGTGTAATGTATGTGTGCAGCTCAGTGGTTGGAGCGTTTGACTGCAGATCAAGAGATCCCAGGTTCAAATCCTCTTCTGTGTCGCTTTGGATAAAATGATCTGCTAAGTGAATAGAAGTTAAGATAACATTATTACTGTAGATGCTGAAGTTTTAGCAAAAGATAAACACTATGAATTCTTGAATCTCTGGGACAGGATTTGTACAGTTTGTTTTATTTAACCGAAAACTGTCAAAAAATGTACAGGTGTTTGTCACAGCTAGTAAAAAACAAACAAAATAACAACTTGCAATCTCATGCAAAAAAATAAATTAATTGAATTAGAGTCTGTGGTGAGAGGACAGCATGCAGATGAACAGACACAGTTGTTGTCCTTGGTTACGGCCGGTAAGCAGTGGACAGGATGATGTCGCAGAGCGCCAACACCTTCAAACGAACTTGTACAAAATGATTGACTACAAACGCAACAGAGGCCCTGTAATGTTTCAGTCTCAGCGAGGAGGCAGGTACCAGTCGCTCTGGATAAGAGCGTCTGCTAAATGACTACATGTAAATGTACCATGGAGGACGTGAAGGGAAGTATGAAAAATTATACAAAACTAAGGATCAATAGTGATACACTCAAAAATATACAACACATTTTTTTCAACAATAAAAAATATCAAGTTTATAGAAACAAATGCTGATGGTGGCCATTTCCCCCTGGTCAACCTGAAGGAGAAGAGACGACACCACAGTTAGGGTCAGAGATGATCAGAGATGATCAGTTTCAGGATCAGAGACCTGGTGTAGTTTTACCTTGGTATCCACCATTCCCAAAGAATCCATTCAGCTGATATTTCTGTCCTTGACCCTCCTTCCCTCCTGTGGAAAGGAGAACTGATCAGCTCTTCTCCATAACAAAACTACTGGAAGTCCTCAGAGATATGAAACTACAGTCAGGAGATATAAAACTAAGCTAAAGATATTCAATTTAAGAGTTATTAAACATCATCTTCTTAGTCTTCTGCAGAGACCCCCCCCCCCCGCCCCCCCAGTCGCTACGGTTACCTCTCCATGATTTGCCATGTGGGTGGATGTGCAGCTTGAGGTTCTGCTGGATGTGTATCTGGTGGGGGAGGGGCGGCAGGCTGTCTGGCTGGGGGGGGGGCGGCGGCGGGGTGGGCGCCAGCGACAGCACAGCCGTGGCGGGGGGGGGAGGTGCGTCCGAGCCGGTAGCAGGAGGGACGTCAGAGGGGAAGGAGGAGACAAGTGGGATGAAGGAGGGGAGGGGGGGGGGAGGGGGCCGCAGGGAAGGCAACCACTGGGGTAGGAGAGAGGGATGGAGAAAGGAGGCAGGCAGGGTGAATGGAGGTGAAGGAGGTAGGAGGAGGAAGGAGGGTATATTAAGCAGAGGTCAAACAGGCAGCAGCATGAAGACAAGACACATCAGGGTCCAGCTCACGCAAGCACATGTCCTGTGTGTCTGGAATATACCAAATACGTGCCGAAGATGTCTAATAGAAAATCTAGAAAAAGACTGAATTGATGTAACGGTGCCCTTTGATTATTCTTAGCAGGAATTCTTAATAATTGAGATCCTGTGTGTAGTGTGCGGGCAGTGTGTAGTGTGCGGGCAGTGTGTAGTGAGTGGGCAGTGTGTAGTGTGCGGGCAGTGTGTAGTGAGTGGGCACTCTGTAGTGTGTGCGTGTAGTGTGAGTGTGGGCAGTGTGTAGGGTGTGAGTGTGTGTCTTTACCTTCCGGCTGCATCTGTCCGTTGATGTAGCCCCCGTTTCCTGCAGAGAGTGAGATTGTGAGAGTGAGATTGTGAGAGTGAGGGAGCAGAGAGCGAGAGAGAGAGCGAGAGAGAGCAGAGAGAGAGAGAGAGAGAGCGAGAGCAGAGAGAGAGAGCGAGAGCAGAGAGTGAGAGAGAGAGACAGAGAGAGCGAGAGCAGAGAGAGCGAGAGCAGAGAGAGCGAGAGAGAGCGAGCGAGAGCAGAGAGAGAGGGAGCAGAGAGAGAGAGAGAGCAGAGAGTGAGAGAGAGAGCTGGGTCAGGCTGATCTCTCCAGACACCATCAGACAGCTGGTTGATCAGCAAAAATACGTACCATATTTATCTAGAGACTTTCCCTCTCCCTTAACTACTGCTGCTACTGTGGGAACCTCTCCCTTCACTAGGAGGGAGGAGGAGGAGAGGAGGAGGATGGGTTAGGGTATTAACAAAGTAACCAACACACTATTCACTAAGAACATAGTCACACTACTGTAGCACTACTGGCTGTTACCCACCATAGGACTTGCCCCCGGTCTCAGCCTCCAGGGGTGCAAACGGCTCACTGGGGTACTCTGAGGAGGAGAGAGAGGAAGAGAGAGAGGAAGAGAGAGAGGAAGAGAGAGAGAGAGAGAGAAAGAGAGAGAGAGAGGGAAGGAAGGAGACAGAGGGAGACAGACAGACAGGAGAAATGAAAGCAGGAAGGGGACCTGTATGTGTGCATAGATCTTAGATGTCTGGAGGCAGGAGTCAAGATGGCTGCCGTGTGTGAGGGGGACCGACCATGTTGCCCCCCGCCTGGCAGTTCCCCGCCTGGCAGTTCCCCGCCTGGCAGCTCCCCGCCTGCCAGCCCTCCCAGCTCGTACAGCTCTGGCTGGCCTGGGGAGGGGCAGGGCTGGTTAGCTCAGTAACACCAACACATGATGATTCATTTATTTATTAAATATTTTCTTTGGCTCCGCCATCACAAATAATTCTGCGACTGGACTGTTGTCTAGCATGTTCCTGCCCACTAGCTAGCATGTTCTTGCCCACTAGCTAGCATGTTCTTGCCCACTAGCTAGCATGTTCTTGCCCACTAGCTAGCATGTTCTTGCCCACTAGCTAGCATGTTCTTGCCCACTAGCTAGCATGTTCTTGCCCACTAGCTAGCATGTTCTTGCCCACTAGCTAGCATGTTCCTGCCCACTAGCTAGCATGTTCTTGCCCACTAGCTAGCTCCTCTGATTCGGTCTACATGTTACCTCAGGGCAGCTGCTTTGTATCATGGACATTTATCTGGATGTTTCCATTTGTTGTGAAAGCAGTGAAATAAGAGTCTGTTGTGGATACATGTTCATCTTTGTGGTGTGATGTCATAATCAGAACTCATGGAAATACGTGTTTTGTCCAATCAAATTACTTGTTCGGAACTAACTGTTGTATAAACAACAATAAAGGGACAGCCAAAGGATGCCAGTCTAAACAGCCTCACCATATTTCCCGGTCGATTTCCCGTCCCCTCCGAGTGCGAGTGGTTCTGGTGCGAACGGGCCCTCCCTTCCCCCTGGCATGGGTCCAGAGAAGCAGAGATCACACGACACGCTGACATGCACAACACACACAGCAGGGCGGCGGTTGCCAGGTTTGCGCAGAGCGGTTGCCAGGTTTGTATAAACTCACCATATTTGCCTGTGGATTTAGCGTCCGGTCCCAGTCCCAGTGGCTGTGGATGGAAGGGCACCTCTCCCAGACCTGTGGAAACACAGCGTCTTCATATACCATCACACACCACATGTTTAGACTGGCTGGACAATGCAAAGCACAGAGCAGGGGAACATTCCTGGAGCCTACAGATTCCTGTCACTCCTCCGGCCAAGAATGTGGTCGACACGACCAATCACACACACTTCAAACATTCATATATTTTTTTTAACTTATTTTTGGCACTTGAGGTTAGAGGTTGGCATGACACATAAACAACCGTGAAATATAATAAACTGAAAAGGACGTGGGGTTAAGAAGAGAATATCCAGATCACAGCCAGGTCACACTGCCCCAACACACACATCACACTGCCCCCAAGATGTCTGTCGCTCAAGCCAGCCTCATCCCTGACCTATGACCCCAGGACAGAACAGGTCTGCTCCACTGCATCGTCTGACCTCTGACCTCAGGACAAAACCTACCATAGCTGCCAGCAGGCTGGCCATCGTAGCCAAGTCCCAGCGGCTGAGAGTCGTAAGGCAGCCCTCCATAACCTGCAGGGGGGAGGAGGGAGAGGGAGAGGGAGGGAGGGAAGGAGAGAGGGAGGGAGAAAGAGAGAAAGAGAGAGGGAGGGAGGGGGAGAGAGAGGGAGGGAGGGGGAGAGAGAGAGAGAGGAAGGGAGGGAGAAAGAGAAAAAGAGAGAAAGGAGAGGAGTTGAAACACGGGTGACCAGGGCAGAGGATAGGATGATCTGGTGCGGTGGATTGAACCGGTCACCAGGAGGGGGCGCACTCACCATATTGACCAGCTGATTTCCCATCAGCCCCCAAACCCAGAGACTCCCCAGCATAGGGTAGGGCTCCATACCCTGCAGAGACATGACCACAACCACGGTTACCATGACCACACAGTTACCATGACCAAACTCATAATCCACCCATACCAGCACCCAGCCCACCCGCACGATTAACCATGTAAAGACTTATTAAACATAACTCAATCTGATTGGTTCATGGCTGTGGTATTTAAACCATTCAGAGTTTTAATTTGCACAGTCAGTATCACAGCTGTTCTAGGTGCTGATACAGAACCAGTCTCACCGTATTTGCCGGCTGATTTGCCGTCTGGTCCTGGTCCGTAGGGGGAGCCCCCGTTGCCTGCTGGGAAGATCAGAAATGATGTCACACTGCAGAACATGGCAGAGATTATGTCACACTGCAGAACATGGCAGAGATGATGTCACACATGCAACATGCACACACATGAACACACATGCAACACACACACATCTGAACACACATGCAACACACACACATCTGAACACACATGCAACACACACACATCTGAACACACATGCAACACACACACATCTGAACACACATGCAACACACACACACATCTGAACACACATGCAACACACACACATCTGAACACACATGCAACACACACACACATCTGAACACACATGCTCAGAACATGCATACAGATGATACAAAACGTGCAGGGAGCACAACACACACTACAAAGACCTGGTGCAGACGTTCACAAACAACACTGACACACATGCTGCTGGGTCTTAGCACGACCAGGCAGACGGCCACACCTACCGTACTTCCCCCCGGAGGAGGTGAGAGACACGGGCTGGCCACCGAAGGGCAAGCCCCCGATGCCTGTGGTGGAGCGAGAGGAGGCGTGAGGGAGGGCAAGGGAGAGAGGGGAGGAGGAGGCAGGGGAGAGAGGAGAGGGGAGGGGAGGGAGGGGAGAGAGGGGAGGGCAGGGCAGGAGACTCACCGTATTTGGTGGGAGACTTGGCCTCTGGTCCGAGGGGCTGGCCACCGTATGGTGATCCGCCCATACCTGCTCCGAAGGGGGGGAGACAGCGAGGGTGAATCCCAAACATACTGACACACAACTTCCTTACTCTCCGGTCTCCCCCCCACCCCCATGATCTAGGCTTATCTAGAGTGATCAACAGCAATCTAGCGTGATCCAGACTGATCTAGTGTGATCCAGAGTAATCTATAGAGATCAATAGTGATCCAGACCTCCGTAGCCACCTGACTTCCCATCAGGCCCCAGGCTGGCTGGCTCCGGCTCAAACTGGCTGGTTCCTGTCAGGGAAGAGGAAGAGGCGTTACACCGCCGTCCCTGTCTACACTCCACCTCCTCCTCCTCCCTCCCTCCCTCCCCCACCCACACCTCCCTCCTCCACCTCCCTACATGAGGTCATCTGGCGTACCGTCGAGTCCTGCAGGAATGATGGGGGCTCCGTTGTATGGCAGCTGACCTGCTCCGGCTGCAGAGAGACAGAGACAGAGACAGAGAGAGACAGAGAGAGAGAGAGAGAGAGAGAGAGAGAGAGAGAGAGAGAGGAGGGGAGAGAGAGAGGAGGAAAGGGAGAAAGAGAGACAGAGGAGGGGAGAGGAGGATGACAGAGGGATGAGCACTGAGAGCAGAATGGTGTTCATTCAGCAGAAGCCTTTCTTCAAAGCCACGTACTAATATTGTGAGAAAATCAAGGATCAGAGGTGCGTACATCAGTATTTCTGTGGTCTGGGTCCCTGGGTCAGACAGAGCGCATATGAGCTTCTCACCGTATTTGCCATTTGCAGGTTCTCCCACGTATCCACCACCAAGACCACCTGGAATCAATAAAATCAGCATCTAAAATTATTCAATGATTCAATAATTTATTGTGCACCTTTTTTCCTTTGCTGGCTATTACGCACAACAAATGTAAGCTAGTCTACAAAGCTACCATGGAGCAAGGCAAAAAAGGTTGGGAAAAAACAGTCTGCTCTCCTTTCCTTTCACTATGTGTGTGGAAAAAAAGTAGATTTTTTTTCTCCAAATATTATATTTGAAACACACCTGACTTGCTTTCTACCGCCGGAACTCCTTGTCCTGCAGGAACAGAGTTGTAACACAGTTGAGACCATTTCATGTTGCACTGTTCCTGCACTTGCACTTTTGAGGTTCTTGCTGTTTAATTGTAACTTGTCTAACTACATGCTCTTATTGTTCTTCCCTTTGGGATTTATTTGGTTTTCACAATGTATGCTTCATGTTTGGCTACACGCAATGTTTGGGGCTATCTCGTTGTTATGATCAGTGACCTATGCTCTTTTGTAAAACTATCTCTTGTAAGTCGCTTACATTTACATTTGAATTGTGCTTTCTTTAAGCACTATTTGTAAACTAAATAAAATAAATGTAAAATGGTACATTTCTAATAACAACACAGCAACAATATGGGATACAACATCTGAGACCTACCGTTGGAGAGACCTGCTTCACCTGGGCCAGCTTTCACTGAGAGAGAGAAATACATAAAACACTGAAACTCAACCTGCTAACGTTCAACCTGTTGCAAAGGACTGATGGTTTGCCCCTTAGACTGTGCACGTGAACAGCACTTTCGCTGCTGCTGGGTCATTCCGTTAGCGCATGCACCCCTTATGGCTCCACTTGTACAGCCAATCAGAGTGCAGTCTGGGGATGCTCGCGCTGATGGTACCCAGTGGCGGGAATAGCAGATCAGTGGACTGACGATACAGAAGTATATGGTGTTGACATTTCAGTTTAAAGATTAGAGTGAGAGAGTGTTGGAATTATGTGCGTTCAGATACCTGTAAGTATTTATAATGCTCATTTGTTATGTTAGTTATGCTGTTATCAGTCTGTGTTTGTTAGACACAGCATTGAAGTTGATAATGCGTTTTTATGATCGCGGGTGTATAATTCAATTGATGCCGGTGTCGCGGTTACATTATAAATGTGGACATAATCTTTGATCTTTGTTAGCTAACTAGTGACATGTTGAACAATTACCTGTGCTGTTTAGCAGCTAGAATGTGATAGACTACGTGAATAATGTAGGAAGTAGTGTCAATTCAGTAATGTGAGAAACTTAATTTGACAATATTACTATTATTAATGTGAGGTTGTCACTAGCCTTATATTGTGAGATGCCTATTAGTATGATTGCTAAGTATCTCTGTTGTATTCTGTTCCTTTGCAGAACCACACGAAAATATAACCTAGCCACACACGCACAGATACATCTACTTCAATACAATTGAATTCTATTCTATTCATCTCAACTTTATAATAAACCTAAACTTTGGATTGTACATCATCTCAGGCATTTTAATCAGATGCACTACAGTGGCTTCTAAGAATTTCTTACCAGACAACAGTCTCCATAACACAACCTTTCGAAACTTTTTTCTCAAAATATGTTTTTATTTTTTTTTTTTTAACCTTTCGAAACTTTTATTTTGGACCCTTAAAAAAAATATATAAAAAAGTATTTTTCGATATATATATTTGTTTTACCTTAAAAAACTTTTAGGGGGAAATCTGTTTTTTTCCCGGAAAAGCGATATCACGCGGAAGTAGACAAACATTGAGATGTTTCCTGTTCTAAACGTTCATGTATCTTACAGCCTTGATTAGCCTACCGTTAGCGGGTGTTCCTCCGTAGCCGTTACCGGCTCCGTAGCCCGCAGCAGGGTAGACTCCCTGGCCGTTACCGGCTCCGTAGCCCGCAGCAGGGTAGACTCCCTGGCCGTTACCGGCTCCGTAGCCCGCAGCAGGGTAGACTCCCTGGCCGTTACCGGCTCCGTAGCCCGCGGCAGGGTAGACTCCCTGGCCGTTACCAGCTCCGTAGCCCGCGGCAGGGTAGACTCCCTGGCCGTTACCCGCTCCGTACCCTGGAATGAACCAGGAGGCTTGGTATGAGATAGGCTTACCACAACACACATCCACTAACTCAGGAATTCTGGGAGTCTTGTGAGCGATTGTGTGTAACCTGTGTGTGTAACCTGTGTGTTGGTGTGTGTGTGTATAGCCTATAGGTATCCTTATCTCACCATTTTGCTTTGGCTTCCTTCCAAAAGGATATCCCTGACCTGCACAGAAACATGAGCTGAGACAGGCAGGCTAAACCTTAAACCCTACATCTGATTTCAGTAGCATCTCAAATGGACACTGCAGGTCAACTCTGGTTCTGTGCTGCTGTGTGGTTCTTACCAGCTCCGTATCCGTTGCTGTAAGCAGGGACTGGATAGCCTCCACCTCCATAGCCTGAACAAGATAACACTGGGTTAGCTTAGCTACTGTACACAGCACTGGGCTCACACGCTTGCCATTAATGGTGGATATTCTGTATATCTGGATGATAAGACTTCAAGTTATTTGTGTTTTAACTGTTAAGTGGAATCCTAGTTGTAAATTAAAATACTAATGTAACTTAACTGAAACATTTAGCAGTGTTTTATCAAAAGCGACATACCAAGTAGGGATTTGAACCTGTAATCTCGATCAAATATCAAACATAGCTACCTGGTTTGGGTGCTTTGGCCCCACCACCATTAGCATATCCAGCTCCATATCCTAAAACGAGACAAGCACATTTAAAGAAGTGATTTAATTAATATAATTAAATTCATGCTTCAATGAACTAAATCAAGTGCTTTAATTAAGAGGATTTCAATCTCTACTGCCAGCATTTATGTACAGGTGTGAACCATGCATGCAAGGATCACGAATGATCGTAATGTTCCTTCATTCACACACAGGGCACTCACCAATGGGTTTGGCTCCATATCCGTTAGGAAGACCTGCTCCAGCACCATGACCTGACACCCAGGAACACAGAGCCCAATCAAGCAGGACACTCACATGAACAAGATATAACTCAAGATGAAACCAGGGGTCTGAACGAACACAGCTCACGTGATGACCGATGAGATGATGGTGAGCGTGTTATGTGTTTACCGTTTGGTTTGGCTCCGTACGGCTGTCCTGCTCCAGGCCCGTAACCTTCAATCACACGATCGGAGCAAAACAAGGTTTCTGTCAATAGCTCTCCAACATTTCCTTTCCGTTGTTTTAAAATCAGGTTAGTGGCCAAGTAGTGTTTCAGATGATGACAGAATAGAGGGATCGGTCTTCCCACATCAGACTACAGACCAGGGAGGCCTAACCCTGTTCCTGAACAGCTACCGTCCAGCAGGTTTAAACCTACTGGTGGGTATCTCTCCAGGAGCAGGGTTGGAGTGAAAGAGCAGGGTTGACCAGCCCTGCTCTGCACAATAAAGAATGGAGGAAAGATGAGGACTGAGGTTAAGTCAACAACATGCACCCATAAACATGCCAACCTTACTACAGAGATGGAACATGCCAGAAAAAAACAACCATCCATGCAAACTGAGCAGGTTCACCCAGACTGACAGACTGAAGTCATCATGCACTTATGACCGACGCGGACGCAACGATGATCACGACATATGACTCTGATATGCCGCTTTGATCACCCATGTGGAATGCTACAGCTTGGCTTTACCATTTCTGGGTACTTTCACCCACTGTCCATTAGGTACTCCGGACGGTCCACAGTCTAGAGGGCCCGAGTTAGAGAAACACATTACACGCCAGGTGAACACCCCCTCCAGAGAGCAGCAACTACTCCAATGTACCAGTCCCTGGGACTTGTTACAAATACAGCAAGTCAGACTGGAGGCTGTTCTTGGTGGTATGTATGTGCAGTGTGGTTGGCTAGGAGCGAGTG
The DNA here is from genome assembly GCA_023658055.1 of Thaleichthys pacificus. NCBI lineage: Eukaryota > Metazoa > Chordata > Actinopteri > Osmeriformes > Osmeridae > Thaleichthys > Thaleichthys pacificus. The sequence continues at coordinate 17,665,637 of CM042856.1, read as the reverse complement.
TTTACCAGGGCTGATTGGTGTTGTGTGTGTGCTGTGTGGTTGGCTAGGAGCGAGTGTTTACCAGGGCTGATTGGTGTTGTGTGTGTGCTGTGTGGTTGGCTAGGAGCGAGTGTTTACCAGGGCTGATTGGTGTTGTGTATGTGCAGTGTGGTTGGCTAGGAGCGAGTGTTTACCAGGGCTGGCTGGTGTTGTGTATGTGCTGTGTGGTTGGCTAGGAGCGAGTGTTTACCAGGGCTGGCTGGTGTTGTGTGTGTGCTGTGTGGTTGGCTAGGAGCGAGTGTTTACCAGGGCTGGCTGGTGTTGTGTGTGTGCTGTGTGGTTGGCTAGGAGCGAGTGTTTACCAGGGCTGGCTGGTGTTGTGTGTGTGCTGTGTGGTTGGCTAGGAGCGAGTGTTTACCAGGGCTGGCTGGTGTTGTGTATGTGCTGTGTGGTTGGCTAGGAGCGAGTGTTTACCAGGGCTGGCTGGTGTTGTGTATGTGCAGTGTGGTTGGCTAGGAGCGAGTGTTTACCAGGGCTGGCTGGTGTTGTGTATGTGCTAGTGTGGTTGGCTAGGAGCGAGTGTTTACCAGGGCTGGCTGGTGTTGTGTATGTGCATGTGTGGTTGGCTAGGAGCGAGTGTTTACCAGGGCTGGCTGGTTTGGGGCCATTGTTGTTCTCTGGAGCTCCACTATCTGTGGGTCACAAGGAGTTCATGAAACCAGACTGAACCGTCAATACCACTTTGTTGTTTCTCAGTTCAAACCAGGACACCAGACCCCTCACAAACTTACACGGAAGATGGTAATCGCAATGTCAGTTTAAAATCCAGTTTTGACATCTTAACATTGATTAAATCAGACTACAGTACAAAATACCAGCGGAATTTCCGATCAGTCTTCAAAAAGCAGCAAATCTAGCACTTTGACGGTCATAACTTCAAGTAAAATTATTGTCCTTGTCAGTCATGTTATTGGAGGCCATAAGGAATTATAACTATTGTTATTGTAAATTAACAACTGATAACTACCAGGACAGGGGTCATGAACACATACTTTTTTAGGAAAAGATAACAGTATACTTTCAGCTATCCATGCTGAATTTCAGTCAAACACAACATAAAAAGGTGCACAAAAAATAAAAATAAAACATTGCACATGCAACATGAGGAGAACGCTGACTGGGCAACAATTGTCATGACAACAATACACAATCAAATGAACAGACATATGAATGATGCTTCTAATGCAACATGTTCAAACCAGGCTGGTCGGTCAGTGATCCCACTCCCAACAGCCTGGAATAGAACTTGTGGACAAGACAAACTCAACACACCAAAACACACATCACACATGCACTAAACATTACACAGGTGCGGGACACACCTAGACATGTACAAGGACCAGAGATTCACCTGGGTGACACGCATGCTCTGTACAGACTCCCCGGAGCCGCCCCAACACAGATACACATGTAACAGGTCAGGCTTTACCAGGACTCCCCACTTTAGAGTTCTGCTGCAGTTCGTGCTCTGGAGCCGGAAGCCAAGGGACCTCCCCAGGGGCCTCCCCAGGGCCTTCCCCAGGGGCCTCCCTGTCTGCTGCGTCCAGCCCCATGTCCTCTGGTGTCTCCTCCGGGGCAGGAGGTTCAGGGGGAAACACACCTTTGGCGTAGGAGGGGCCTCCAACTTCAGGAGCCTGAGTTTCGGGGGCCCCTTTAACTTTGTCCCCGTTTTCCTCGGGGACGGCACTTCCAGTGACATAACCTGAAGGTCACACACTCATCAGCTGGAGCAGCCTGTAGGACGGCTGTTCCAGATGTCAAGAGATCCTGGAGACTGTCGGCATGGCTGTTTAACTGCTGTCTATGGAGGGCTTAGTTACAGTCATTTGATTGATTTGGACTGGATTAGCACAGGGTTTTACATCTAATATGAAATATGGCTCATTTACATGATGGACCCCAGTGCTGATGTTAATTCATGTGTATTCAAATAAACATAAATACTGGTGGGTTGGGAAATAAATGGGGGCCATTAACCAGCTACATACCTTTTCTCTATTACCTACAGTATACATACTATAACATGAGAACAGCATAAAAGGCATTTAAAAATAATATACAAATGAGGAACATTAAATTAGTTCATTCTGACATTGACAAGTCTATCGCATTAACCAAAGCAAATTAGTTAAGTTCAACATTGCAATGTAACTAGAAGGCCACACAAATGATTCAGACACAACAGAACAAGACTTCTGAAAAGACATCTAGTCCCTCCATGCAACAACATGCGTAGAGATGACAACTTTTGCTCAGAGTAACCTTATATTTCTTTGCTTATCAACAGCATGCAATCTCTCTGATGAAATGGTCTAAAACTACAGTGCATGCATCCTAACTGAACAAGCCAACAGTACCAGACACAGAGACAGAATTCTACTGAGAACACAGAACACAGACATCACTACGTAGAAGCATTGAACACCTCAGGTTGTTCTCATAATCTCAATGGATTTTATAATATTCTCTGAAACTGATCAAATAGGATCAAAAGTCTTATTGCAACAATAATTAGCAATTTGCTCAAATGTAGCTTTACATTTTAACTTAAGAGAACATCCTTTAAATGATCTGAGAAAACACGGACAAGGACATTTACCAAGACTTTCTATGGGTATGGGCACTTGTCCATTGGGCACCACACCTCCTGCACCACCTAAAGACCACAAAGTCATCAGTGTTTTGGATGTAAGTATAGTTTCCTTTCTATTTCCATTTAACAAATACATTTGCCATGCAATACCTCAGACCCCAGGTTTAAAGTGAAACAGCAACCTATTTCTACAAATACTTCAATATACTGATTCAAAAACACATTCATTAGGTATCTCCTAGTGAAACAGTATTTAACAGAGTCGATAATCCCAAAGATTGACGTGCACATGATGGAAAAACCTCAGTTTTCATTGTTCTGCTGAGTAACAAAAAGAAACACTGCAGAGCGATGTCAGTCCTACCAGAGCACCATCACCAGACCCTTGCTGATGGTTACTGCTGAGGGGGGGGGGGGGGGGGTTACTACTGGCTCAGAAAGGGTCCGCGGGGGGGGGGGGGGGGGTTACTACTGGCTCAGAAAGGGTCCGCGGGGGGGGGGGGGGTACTACTGGCTCAGAAAGGGTCCGCGGGGGGGGGGGGGTTACTACTGGCTCAGAAAGGGTCCGTGGAGCAGGGGGGGGGGGGGGGGGTTACTAGTTACTACTGGCTCAGAAAGGGTCCGTGGAGAGGGGGGGGGGGTGGAACAAATCGGAGTCTCTTCAGACACTATTACAGACAGCTGAACCATTGACTGTGATTGGTCCAACACCCGTTCATTTTTATCAGTGCTAAATTTATGCTAAAGAGGACTGTCATGAACAACAGGAGCATTCTTTGCTGATATTTGTACAGATTTCAAAATTACTTCAGTATCTTTCATTGAGACTCCCAGATTTAAGACTAAACAAACAGTACAAATAGTTACCAATGCATGCCATTAAACGCACCACACCACCTCATGGACATGCAGAGAATCTTAAATGTTTACCCATATTCGGTACTTTGGGGGCCTTTCCTTGAGGCACTGCAGGCGCCACTGGCTTTGGAGCCTTCCCCTGGGGAACCACTGGTGCTGGTTCTGGTGCTGGTTCTGGTGCTGGTTTGGGGTAGGGCTTTCCTTGGGGTACCACTGGGGCTGGTTCTGGTGCAGGCTTGGGGTAGGGCTTTCCTTGGGGTACCACTGGGGCTGGTTCTGGTGCTGGCTTGGGGTAGGGCTTCCCTTGGGGTACCACTGGTGCTGGTTCTGGGGCTGGCTTGGGGTAGGGTTTGCCTTGGGGTACCACTGGTGCTGGTTCTGGTGCTGGCTTGGGGTAGGGCTTCCCTTGGGGTACCACTGGTGCTGGTTCTGGTGCAGGCTTGGGGTAGGGCTTTCCTTGGGGTACCACTGGGGCTGGTTCTGGTGCAGGCTTGGGGTAGGGCTTTCCTTGGGGTACCACTGGTGCTGGTTCTGGTGCAGGCTTGGGGTAGGGCTTTCCTTGGGGTACCACTGGGGCTGGTTCTGGTGCAGGCTTGGGGTAGGGCTTTCCTTGGGGTACCACTGGTGCTGGTTCTGGTGCAGGCTTGGGGTAGGGTTTTCCCTGGGGAACTACTGGTGCCGGTTCTGGTGCAGGCTTGGGATAGGGTTTACCTTGGGGAACCACTGGTGCTGGTTCTGGTGCAGGCTTGGGGTAGGGCTTACCCTGGGGGATGACTGGCGCTGGTTTAGGGTACTTTCCCTGGGGAATCACTGGTCCTGGTGCTGGTGTTGCAGCCTCACCCTGTGGTACCACAGGGGGTGCTGGAGGCTTCGGGTATTTTCCTTGTGGTACGACTGGCTCAGGCGCTGGTGCCTGTCCCTTGGTGCTTGGCTCTTTCGATTCTAGCAGAGCAGGAGTCGGAACCTCAGGAGAAAGAACTTCACCTTTGGGTCCCTTTCCATTTCCGTTTGGTACACCACCAACTGTACCCTGACCATAACCTAGGGACCAGAACACAGTCACTTTGTACCGGCTGCACAGCAAATAGTGCGATGGGTAAAACATGCTTGATTGCGAGATCCGTTAGAGGACAGCAGACAGGAGAGTCCCAACAAAACATACAACAGACGATTGACCCAAAACATGCCACAGGACATGCAAACATACAACACATGCTTGAAACGCCACAACACACTACAACTGATTAGCCGTTACGTCAATGATTCAAGACATGCACCATAACACCTTTGAGACAGTTGCTTAAGACAAACCAAACATGAAGACATCTAATGTTAACCAGCATAATACATTGGACAAATGGGACAAACAGGAATGCGGGAGGACAACACACAGCATTTACCAGGTTTGGCTACTTGAGCCACTCCATTCGGTACCCCCGCAGGAACACCATACCCTAGGAACCACAAGCGTGTTCAGCCATTCACTCACAAACACAAACTCGGTTGCAATGTGAAGGCATACAGTAAAACTGATAGCTTATGAACATTAACTACTCAAGGAAGATGGACACTGGAAGATTGAAAGCATGAAAACAGAGGTCTTCAACGAACTTCGCAAGGTGAGTGCTTACCACCATTTGGTGCATTGCCACCTCCATTAGCTGCCCCTGCTCCAACACCTTTGGAGTTAGACTGTGGTTTGGGTGCCCCATTGCCATAACCTATGAACCAAAAAATAAAATGAATACCTTCAATAACAAATGGTAAGTTGGGACATACTTCTTGATCTTCTTCAGAACAGAAAAGGTGACCTGGTTTGACTCCTCCTCCATTGGGGTATCCAGCTCCAGGACCATAGCCTAAACATGGAAGACACAATGTTGTGAAGCTATCATTAGATTCTCTGCATGGAAAAGTTTGACACAGTTTGTCACTTTCTTTGAAGTGACAATATCTGTACCTAACTTTGAAGGTAGCAATGTGTGTATCCGTTGCTTGATTATCTCGAGAAGTTGAATATGACGTTGAAATTTGTGTATTGCTCAGGACCAAGGACGACCCAAGTGTCGACTGGTAAATTGTTTGGATGACAGATTTTGCAACACATACATATAACCATGCACACATTTCGTGAGAATGGGCACTGCACTAGCATTTGCTGTCAACGGGCCAAGCTCTAGTGTTTGACAACACCAGAAGAACTACTGAAGAATAGACACAACCATGGGTGGAGATTTACCATTCGGTTTTGCTCCATTTGCTCCATATCCATTGGGTGCTCCACCAGCTCCTGCACCATAACCTTGAGAAGAAACAAGACCACCGTACGGTGAGTGCTGGTCCAGTCTGCTTGGAACAAAGATACCTTGAATTGTCTGTTTACCATGTACCTGGTTTTGGTGCTCTTGCACCCCCATTGGGATATCCATACCCTAAATGCCAGAAAAGAAGGAATCATGTCATAACCATTTCCAAACAGTACATATAGCAACACATTCCTTTAATGAGGCAGGGAAAGATCCCCCTTACCGTTGGGCCTGGGTGCATACCCATTGGGTACACCACCATAACCTGAAGCTAAAACAAACAAGAGATCTATTGTAATGTTATGTTTTCAACCCCACTAGTGACACTGCAAAATGTGCGAATTAGCAAATGGCTGCAACTAAGATCCACAACTAGCCGGTGCAAAGCCCAGTAGTACCTGGCTTGGGAGCTTTGGCTCCTCCTCCATTGGGATATCCATAACCTGGGAAATTAAAAGATACACACACCAATTTAGGACAGCATTCTGTACCGTCACTGAAGACGTTTGGTGACTGACCATCATAAAGACATGAATGTGCGCTGCAGTCAGGTAGAGGACCAGGGTGATATTTACCATTGGGACGACCGTTACCATTGGCAGCACCTGCACCATAGCCTGGAATCACCACCACAAGACAAGAAGCAGCCATGAACAAACCATACGCAGCCGTTCTTCATGTGTAATGAAGCAGTGGGACAGTGGACCTACCATTGGGTTTGGCACCCTGTCCATTAGGCACACCAGCTCCTGCACCATAGCCTAGAATCACCATCACAACACAACATTTAGCCTTAAACAAGCAATAAACTATATAGTTGTTTTTTATTTATATTCAGTGGGACAGTGGACCTACCATTGGGTTTGGCACCCTGTCCATTAGGCACACCAGCTCCTGCACCATAGCCTAAACAGAGGACATGATTATATTGAACAACAAACAGCATCTGGCTAACAAAAACTGTTGACCATATCTAGTGACAGACAACATAATGGACCATTAAAGAGAAGAACATCTGGACATTAAGACTTTACCATTAGGCTTGGCTCCTTGTCCTGGGCCGTAACCTACAGATAGCATGAATAGTTGTTAGCATTAGCATCTATCAACCCCACGTCTGAGACAGGTGAACGATGGTGAAGTGTCTCTGTGGTAAAGAAGTCTACATATTACAGAGTCGCTGCAAAAACAACTGCTACTGGACAGCCCCTTGAGCACCATAACCAAGAGGTGACACACAGTCCAAACCCAACTGTAGTTTGAATTAGCCTCATGGAACATTTGGATACAAGATGCTTCCAACCGTAAATTAATTCACAAACACAGCCTTGGACAACTAAATATGGCAACATGTTTCATTATAGTAAAAGTAGCAGTGTTAAAACAGAGAGTATGTGTTTACCGTTGGGTTTAGCACCATATCCATTAGGAACGCCACCTGCTGTCCCGTAGCCTAACAGGTACAAGGGAAGACAGGTTCAAGTTGAATCAGAATTAAGGATGACTTATTTTTATACAAAATGACTGAATACTAAAGAGTAAACATACCATTTGGTTTAGGAGCTTGGCCATTGGGTGCACCATAGCCTTGTTAGAATGAGACAACAGATTTTCAGACTGATCATTTCTAGCGTGCAAACAGTGTGTTCCTGATAGGTTAATATGTAACATCATTCAAAAGTAGGTTCTGAGTGATAAGGATGCTATGTTTGTACTCATACAAACTTGACACTAATATTTACCGTTGGGCTTGGCTCCTTGTCCATTAGGAGCACCATAACCTTGTTAGATGGAAATGTTTTGTTAGAATGTTTATCATCTTTAAAAAGGTGATATTGCTGGTTAAAAGTAACTGAGTGTAGCATGGATTAGTGATATTTAGACATTGTAGACATCTGTAGGTAGGCTTTGAATTAAAAGGATGTTAAGTCACACCAATATTTACCGTTGGGCTTGGCTCCTTGTCCATTGGGAGCACCGTAGCCTTGTTAGATGGAAATGTCTTGTTAGAATGTTTATCATCTTTAAAACAATTGTTTCACTGGTTTAAGGTAACCAAGTGTAGTATAAGTTAGATAGGCTTTGAATTAAATATATTTACCATTAGGCTTGGCACCTTGTCCATTGGGACCACCATAACCTTGTTGGAATGAAACAAACAATAAAACAATAATATTTTTGGTTGAGTATACTGAGTTGGTGATTTTGAGAAACTGATCTAACTAGGCTTAGAATGATAAGGATGCTACTCATACAAATATTGAATATTTACCGTTGGGCCTGGCACCTTGCCCAGTGGGGGTGCCAGCTGGAGCAGTATAACCTGCTGGACGCACAAGTATCCCTTTATTCGTGTAGCTCACTATTTATGGGATTTTCTAGCTGCAACTAGTTACAAGACAGAATGTGGCCATTTAAGAAGTGCTACTTACCGTTGGGCTTGGCTCCTTGTCCATTGGGACTACCATAACCTTATTGGAATGAAATGTCTCGTAAGAATGTTTATCATCTTTAAAACAATGATATTATGGACTGAAAAGATACTATGAGTTGGTGACATTTAGAAACTGCTCTAAGTAGGTATTGAATTAAAAGGATTCTGTATATACTATATACAAACATTGACATTAATATTTACCGTTGGGCCTGGCACCTTGTCCATTGGGGGCCCCGTAACCTGGTCAGATTGTAACCAGTTAGGTTAGAAAGCAACATCATCAACATGTTCAGGCAGTGGAAGGCCTGCCTACATACCTGGCTTGGGTCCTTTAGATCCTCCTCCATTGCTGTACCCAGTACCAAGCCCCAGTCTGGCATAGGGACCATGCATCCTGTAACCTGGTCAACAGACAGGGAACAGTCAATCCCAACTTAAGTCAAATATAGATTCTGATATTCATTCTCCAAATATGACAAGAACAGCGTCCTTCTATGAGAAGACTGTCGACTCCTCCACGCACCTCCCATGGGTTGCGCTCCATAGCCATATCCATTCCCACCGTATCCTAGAAAACAAGAATCATGGTCTCATCAGGTCTGTAAACAAGGTGCAGATCCACACAGCGGTATAATGGTCTCCAGCTCACCTCCTCTCTGGTTCCCTGCTAGCTGAGGCATGCCAATGCCTCTCTGCCCTCCCATGCCCAGACCTGCACCTGCCAAAATATCCAAACATCAGAAGAGTTAAAGGGAAGGGTTAGTTACTGTCTATAATTCTACATCCTCGTAAAGGAGAAAGGTGATGGGAGTCTGGAAGAGCGTAGCTCACCTGCTCCGTAGGGAGGCCTGACGTATCCTTTCATGGGCTTGCTCCCTGCTCCCCCATAGGCTCCTGACAAACGCAAACAAATTAATGAAAAAAAAATCATGCTTTATTGGACAGTTTGTAAGTGAAGTGCGACAGGAAAGGCAGAGAGGGGGGGGGGGGGGGGGGGGAGACATGCAATGGACCACGGCTGGACTTGTACCCAGGCGATTGGTACCTCAGCCTAAATGTACTTATCCCCCACATTAACATGTTTTGACCCAAACTTCCTGTCTGCCAGGATATCAGCACAAACAAGATTCCCGTCCTTCAAACCACTCATCCCTCTCTGTCTCTCCCTCTCCTTCTCTCACATCTCCCCCTCTCCCCTCTCTCCCCCTCTCCCCCTCTCTCCCTCTCTCTCCCTCTCTCTCTCTCACCATTCGGCTTGGCTCCATTTCCATTGGGGGACCCTGCAGCTGCTCCTTGACCTGAGTGTTGAAGAACACACCAAAGAATCAACTGATTTATCTGAGGTCAAACTCTTATTGACGTTGATTCCTTCTTAGAACCAGGAGGGTACCGTTGGCCTTGGCTCCACGTCCTTGGCTCTGCCCGGCCTGAGGTCCGTGACCTGTAGGGTTCAATCAGACCACAGTAAACCACGACACATCCTGGTAAGGAGTCAGAACGTAGAACTCTTCTTTATAAATCATTCATGAGTACCGTTGGCTTTAGCTCCATATCCGTTAGGTGCAGCAACAGGGGCACCGTAACCTAGAGACCATACAAGCCACACACCTCCATTACATTACAACTGCCGCAGCACAAACACACGTGTTTCATCCATCTCATGTGGCCTTGCCGATCAACAATCAAGGAGTCAATCTAATATCTTACTGCATGCTACAGTATGCACCAAAATACAGAGATAAACTAGTGTTGTTGGTTTCCATGAGAGGGAACGGGAAACTAACCGCTGGGTTTGCCTCCGACACGGTGCCGGCGTGGGCTGTGCAGCGGCCACACAAGGAATAACCTCAAGCTTCAACCAGCAACATTATGACCCAGACGGAGTGTTGATGATGCTCCTACCGTTGGGTTTGGCTGCCTGTCCATTGGCCCCAGCAGCAGGTCCGTAACCATGGTCACCGTTGGCCGTGGCTCCATTCCCATTGGCTGCCCCCCCCGCCGGCCCCAGGCCTGGAACACACCCACAAACAAGTAAGTAAACATCCTTAATTATTTTAAAAAAAATAAAAAAAAAAATTCTTACTGTCAAACAACTAGTACACTTCTGAAATCAAAACAAATGTTACATCAACATCTGTTTTGTATACATACAAATGCTGTATGTCACTTTGGATGAAAGCTTCTGCTAAATTTATAAAATGTGGTAAATGTAAGTAAAGGTACATGTTTTTGCGGTCTGTTATATACAGCAGCTGTAACCAAGGTAACTCCTCACCTGCTCCCTTGTTGGGGGGCCCTCCGTTCTGCGTTCCCATGGGAACGCCAACCCCTGCACAACACAAGGGTAAACAAACAAAGTTTGAGACCAAACAGTATTTAAAAGCATGTGTTAGGCCTACATATGTGTTAGTTGTACATGTGCAACTTCTTGATGTTCTCTGTATTAGGTTCAGGGCTGGAGCTTGTTTTACCTTTGGATGGCATTAATAACCGCCCGATCCCACCTCCGTTCTGAGGAGTCCCCCCTGAAATTATTAGATTATTTACAGTTATAAATATGAATCGGATACATCAATCTTTTGACCTATATATCTCCAGTTTTAATCAATTATGTAAGGGATAATGCCCGACGAGGTGTCCAATATCACCTGATAATGGACGATGCGGAGGCGGACGGTTGCTTCCGCGGAGGCCATTATCAGGTGATATTGTACACCTCGAAGGGCATTATCCCGCTTATACCATGGTCACTTGCCAACGATTTTTTTCCAAACATAAATTAATGTTTTCATGCGTTTTGCAAAAGAAAATCTAATGTTTTTTAACGTTAGCAAACTCTGATATTTCTAGTCCGCTCAACTCATAGAACCAACACCGGCTTTCCTTTGGATGAGCTATTAGCCCGAAAGCTAACGTTATTGCTAGCAAGATTAAAAGGCAATAACATTGTGTACGGTTGACAAACAGTAAATATAATTTTACAGTATGTTTGACAAGAAGATTTGCTAGCTAACCAGCCATGTCACTGTCCCAAGATCAATATCAAGATTTTCACGAACAAGGTATCGGCCATATACTAGTACGGCCGCAGCCTGTGGAGCGAGTTGAATCGAAAATGGATGTGAGATGACCGCATCAAAGTTGACATATTCTCCAAACAGTAATTATAATTTTACAGTATGTTTAACAACAAGACTAGCCAGCTATCGAGCCATGTCATTGTCCCCTGCATTCTGTCTCTGTATCGTTAGTCGTGTCGTTAGCCGTAGCCTTAGCCTACCGTTGGGCGGAGGGCCCTGTCCGTTGGGCGGAGGGCCCTGTCCGTTGGGCGGAGGGCCCTGTCCGTTGGGCGGAGGGCCCTGTCCGTTGGGCGGAGGGCCCTGTCCGTTGGGAAGACCGGCAACAGGCCCGTGACCTGGAATCACAACCACACGAGTTAACATGATGTTCATTCATGACAAGATGAGTCACACCGCATTACATTTTATGTCCAAAGCCACATAAAAATAATGCATGAGTTATATGCCCAGCTATAGAGAATATTGAACATCTTAAGATCACTTCAAATCCAACCATGATCTAACTCTGAATGGAAGAGTTCAAACGGTGGGGGTTTACCGTTGGGTTACTTTACTCTACGTGCTTGGGACTAAAACTCCAGCTAAAGGAATCAAATGTAATTTGAACGCTGATGCACTGATGTAGCCTACCGTTGGGTTTCGCTCCGTATCCATTGGGCACACCGGCTGGAGGTCTGTAACCTGGCAGGCAGAGAGAAGTTATCGAACATGACGGGTCTCTCTCAGCCATAGCTGTAACCAAGATCACTGTCAGATAGACTAGAGGAGGGGACCCATACCGACCATTCCAACTCAAACGACCCCTTATCGGCCAAAGATGTTTCTTCTCTGGTGCAGACAGGGCCCCACAGCCTAGCTCAAGCCTGTAATATTATCCTATGCCTACATTTCGACTAAATGGCTCAATTCTGACATGTAAGAGGCAAAGGTGATCAAATCATCCAAAAACTGAGTAGGCCTAATAGCTCTAGGCTAAACTTTGGTTAGAAAAAGTCATGTTTACAACACATTTTCCGTGCTTCTTTCAGCTCAGGATAACCCATCGCAGTTCTCAATAGAGCGCCTGTGTACAAGTAGTAAAACATTCCCTCTCGCATCAAGATGTCAAATTTAGACTGTGACTGACACCAAAGCTAAGCTGCCTTTGATTTCTAGAAAGAGAGCCGGCAGAGAAGAGGAAGGGTAATATAGGCTATAGATGGCTGTTTGCACGATCACAAGAACACTTGGATGTGGGCCAAAGTAAGGGCCTACACTTACAGTTGCATAGCGAACGTCACAAAGATTTTTTTTCGTTTTGAAATGTGACATTATCGTTTGAAATTTGACAGACAAACACAAACGCCTGCTAGGGATTTTCTCTCCTCTACTTCTCTTTACCTAGTTCAGGAAACCATGAAGGACAATTAAAGCCGCTTGCGGCATACTTTTCTGCCAGTCAAACATTAGCCTAGCAGTAGGATAAATAAAAAAAACGTTTGAATTGAAATAGCTTCAAATCGATTTGTATTTTATTACGTTGACACATCTGACACGCCTGTATAACAGATTACACAATCAAATGGTGAATTATAAATATTTTTTATTTTTTGAGTCCCTACCCTAACCACAGTGAGGCCCTGTGTAAGCTTACGTCACACTAGCTTTATGGATGTCTGGCTTGTTAAACAGCAATCCCGAGCTGTAAGGGTTCACATCCTCCTTGACTAACCAAGACATCTTTGTTAGAGAAGACAAGAATCCATTTACTACTCAGGAGTGTCAATATTTATGTCTTTGGAAATACATTTTTTATTTTGTTTACTACTTTTATTTATTCCGGCCCAGGCCCAGACCTGACCATAATTCAGACTACAGACCACAGTCCACAGACTACAGACTACAGACCACAGACCACAGACTACAGACTACAGACTACAGACCACAGTCCACAGATTAACAGACCACAGACTACAGTCCACAGACTACAGACCACAGACTACAGACCACAGTCCACAGACTACAGACCACAGTCCACAGACCACAGTCCACAGACTACAGACCACAGACCACAGACCACAGACCAGCCCCAGCCCAGAGAGACTGTCCTCTGGGTTGGATGCTAATGATGCGCAGCATCTTGACAGCAGGCCACATGTCCATGCTCATAACTCATGAGACAGATGGAGCATGCTGGCCTCTCTCAACAGAACCAAACACCTGACCACACACACACCCTGACTACACACACACACACACACTGACTACACACTCACACACACCCAAACACCCTGACTACGCACAACCAACACATCACCACACACACACACACCCAACACCTGATCATGCACACACATCTATCACTCACCACACACACCCTAACTACTGACACACATACCTAACACCACATACACAGAACCTCAACAAACACACACATACCTAACACCTGACCACACACACACAACACCTGATCAAACACACACATACCAAACACCTCACCACACACCCAACAACCCAGGGGATGCTGAACAGGAAGCTTGAAGATCAAGAACTCACACAGCACATAAAAACAAATATATCATCAATTAACTTTCAAAATCAAAGCAGTACAATTTTAAAACAAAATGCAAACAAAGTAGATTTGACTTATATAGACATATTCTATAGCTCAAGCTGTATTTCTATAGCCTATGGCTCCTGTCAAGGTACTGTGCCAGTCTACACAAAGCCATGTTAGGACATCTGAGACGATGTCTGACAGGCCCAGCCTCCCCCAGGCCCCCAGTCTGCTCACCTGTTCCCCCCAGGCCCCCAGTCTGCTCACCTGTTCCCCCCAGGCCCCCAGTCTGCTCACCTGTTCCCCCCAGGCCCCCAGTCTGCTCACCTGTTCCCCCCAGGCCCCCAGTCTGCTCACCTGTTCCCCCTAGGTGAGCACTCCTCACCAGCCAGAGCAGCAGTGTGGTGTGGAGTAGAAACCGTCCCAGCATAGTGGAGACCTGGACAGCAGTCAGAAGAGAAAACAGCGGCTGGAAGGGAAACTACTTTACTGTGGGCGCCAACCCTCCGTGAGGGAGCTATATATGCTGTCCCCGCTCAGGTGCCCCTCCTCCCCCTTCCCCTCTCCCCCCTCCCCTCTCCCCTGCTGTAGGACATTCCCCTCCAGGAGATGCTCCCCCCATCTCTCCCTCTCCTCTCCCCTCTGCTCTCCCTCCTCCCCCTGTTCTACCTCCTTGCCCCCCAGCACCCTCCTCTCTCCACCCTGCTCCCCTCCCCAGACCACTTCCCCCAGGAGCAGCTCCTCCCAGACCAGGGGGCGAGCCTGCCATTCCTGGGCCCTGCTGTACACACACTAACTGAATAATTGGGCACTTAAAGTACATTAACACTGGAGGGAGAGAGGAGGAGGACCAAGGGGGTTCAGATGAGATGTTGACTGATGTGCTCCACATGATGAGGCATCTCCAGGGGAGGAGGGAGGAGGGAGGGGGGAGGGGAGGGGGCAGGGGGGTGGACGACAGCGATCCTCAACAGAGATCTGTCAAGACCATGATCACAAGTTTGTCTGTCTGGACTGTGGAAGAACTTCTTACTCCGTCAGGCTGGGATCATGCAGGACCAGACCGAGACAGTCCAGAACATTAGCATATCTCAACTGAACATTAGCATCTCTCAACTGAACATTAGCATCTCTCAACTGTGGAAACACATCAACAGTAACGTCAGGTCAGCTGACAAACGTTTCTTTTACCTGCTAATGTGGAGAAAGAAACTGTGTCCCACCGCACAGTTTCAAAGTGTAGTCAGCACTTCAACTTTTACCAGTCTGAGAAACATGAGTACTTGAGTGAAGGATGTGTCTACTTTTACCATCTCTGGCCTTTACTCAGATGCAGACAGCACGAGTTACACTTCTGTAAAAACTGTCCCAGATTGTTAAAAAAATATCTTCGGATCATACCTTCACACTTTTAAATCAATCGACCAATGAAGTTTAAATAAAACACCCCAGACACAGACACTAGGTAAACAGAAGGTAATTAGTTTCAAGACATGCACCAGTGGCTAAGAACAGGTTAAACAGTTTGTACAAACTAAAGTACGACAAACTAAATTTGTCTTGTGAGCATGTACACATGGTGGTAATGGGATATAATACAGTCTAATAAAACCTACTTCGGTTTGGTCATTATTTCTGTTCCTAAACATGTTACAGCTCATGGTGTGACTCAGTGGAAGAACACTTGACTGCAGATCACACATTTGCAGGTTCAAATACCCCCTGTACCTTGCATCAGATTAAAATGAACAACAAACACATTCATATTATTAAAAACTATTTTTGCCTCGTCAAATCCAGGTCTGATCTAGAAAGCAATCTGAGGTGGCCGAACTCTGCTCTCTGATCGTCATTGGTTACAATGTGATGAGGAGGAAGTGACATCATCTTGTGCCTTAGATTTAGGAAGTGGATGCAGTTACAGAGAGGGAAAGACTGGAATTAGATTCATGTATGAGCCACCTTCAGTCTTTACTGCTCTACACCCATTCAGGACTTTCCATGAGCTCATCTTAGTGACTGACCTCTTTGTGTGTCAAGAAGAAAAAAAGAGAAAAAGTGAAGGTCTCACCTTTAGAGCAGATTCCAGATCCTCCTGTTATGGGGTCAAGGAGAGGTTAACGATTGACCTTTGACCCTCCTCAGACCTCTCACACACTTGGCTGAACCCCAGCCTCACGGAACAGCTCTGTTCACCTTCCAGGTACCAGCTCTGCCCCCCCCCCTCCCCCATCCTTAACCCCCCTCTCCTCCCACCCTTAACCCCCCTCTCATCCCCCCCTCCCCCCACCCTTAACCCCCCTCCCCCCACCCTTAACCCCCCTCTCCTCCCCCCCTCCCCCCACCCACCCTCCACCCCAAACATCTTCACATCAGTTCACAAAGTTTGTCCGCTTATGTTCTTGTAATCTGTTGTCACGGTGAGCTGGCTTTTGAAGACATGATGTTGTAGAGTATCACATAGATCTACAACGGATTGTAAAAGTGTTTGCAAACTTTAATGGAGGATTTTAGCAGTTGTTAACAATGTGTTTGGATGTCATTTCTATATTTGTCTTGTAAGTCAAATGGCCATCAGGTACTATATTAAAATACAAATTATACATTCAAGACATAAGCATCTTAAAGAGGAGAAAGGGACATGGACAAGTCGCCCCCCCCCCCCCACGCCAGCTCACCCCCCCCCCCCCCCCATGCCAGCTCACCCCCCACCCCCCCCCCCATGCCAGCTCACCCCCCCCCCCCCCCCATGCCAGCTCACCCCCCCCCACGCCAGCTCACCCCCGTCCTATGGCGGTCAGCTTTGGCAGACAGCGAAGTGTTGGGAGGTTGGAGAGGCATTCTTGTCTGAACTGAGACACCTTCATACATGCACCTAAATCACACAAAAAAAACAAGCGCGTAAACATATCATAAACATTAATATCCAGACCTCCCACACAGAAGCACACACACGTCCATACACACACACACACACAACACACACGTCCACACACACACACGCATGTGTGCGCACACACACACAGACACGTGTTGTCAGTATGGCAGCATTTCAGGCACAGTGAAGACAAATAATCATGGTCGAATTCTTTCTCTCTGCCTGTTTCCTGTCCTGGCCTCCATCCTCCCACATGCATGAGAGGACTGCTGTGTCATCTCCAAACACAGGACCGCTATTCATGTACACATAATAGATAATAAATAGTCAAAGTGATTAATAGTGCATTAGGAAAGTACGTCAGAAGATCAAGAATCAGAAGTGTGTCGTTCTACTGAGTTGTACCCATCCTCATGCTCTACCACTGGGCTATATGCTGCCCCTGACATTAATAAAGTGGTTTAACAGCAGGGTAGCCATGTCTGTGTTTGGGCTCCCTCTGACCGTGACTGATGGATATGCTGTCTGCGGTGTCTGCTGCCTGGCTGGCCTGAGGACCCCCACTGCGAGGCTAGGGGCGCTGCAGAGAGCTGAGGCCACAGAGAGGCTGGGGAGCTGCAGAGGGCTGAGGCCACAGAGAGGCTGGGCTGCAGAGGCTGCAGAGAGGCTGGGGAGCTGCAGAGGGCTGAGGCCACAGAGAGGCTGGGGGCGCTGCAGAGGCCAGAGGGCTGAGGCCACAGAGAGGCTGGGGGCGCTGCAGAGGCCAGAGGGCTGAGGCCACAGAGAGGTTGGGGGCGCTGAGAGGCCAGGGTAGATTGGACAGGGTCTGGATGACTGAGTCTGGAGTGGGGGACTGAGACGGAGCGGGTGGGGGTCAAGGTTGGGGGTCTGAACAGGAGTGTTTTGGGGTGAGATTGAGGGCATCAGGATGTTAGTGTGTCGCTCTGCCTAGCGTGTAGAAAACCTCACCTCAGTTTGACAAAGATTCTCTGTCTGCTCTCTCCTGATGCTTACTCCTGTATACTGTCATATATACTCCTGTATACTGTCATATATACTCCTGTATACTGTCATATATACTCCTGTGTACTCAGACCCAAGTGTGTGTGCCTCTAAAGCTCACTAGGATCTGATCCTGGACCAGCCAGTGAGCAGTCATAAATACCTACATGGATCTGAGCCGGTGCGAGCGGCCAGCTCTCCTCATGTCTGTGACGCTGCCTGGCTCTGACGGCTCTTCAGCTGATACTGAACTCCCCGAGTCCAGCGCAGACATGCCTGGCTCTGACGTGTACAGCACTTACAACAGCAGCAATCTGAGTCTGTTTTATGTTTCAAAGGGTTATTGACACAAAGATGCCCTGCTAGTATATCTAATACTGACCAAACAATACTATGTATAAGATACAGATATTGTTATATAACGAGAAGATCTGTTTTCTAAAAAACATTTAGGAAACACACTTCAGAGATTGCTCAATCTGACAACTGGTTTTATAGTAACGTGAAGAACATGTCAAACCTGCTTTTCTTTACAAACATTAAGACTTGTATTCACTGCTTCTCTGTTTCTGCTTCATACTGTTCTGTACAGATGTGGGCCGTCCATCAGCAGCCGTGCTGATGTGAAGCAGATATATGACTAGAGGACCACAACACATGAAGCCCCAGCCAAGTCACCCAGAACAGGCCTTGCAGTGGAGGGTGGGGTCATGGGGGGGCCCCTGGGGCCCGGGATCAACCAAGCAGGCTACAGGCACGGACGTGTCATCCTGGGGGATCCAGACATGAGGGGGAAGGGGGGTTGATGGATGGCTCTGGTCATTACTACTGTAGACAGAGGGAAGAGGGGGATTTACTAGAAAGCGCTGTGCTCCGCCATTTTACAGTAGGCCTCTGCTGCCTCTATTGTCTCTATACTACCTCTATACTGTCTCTATACTACCTCTATACTGCCTCTATACTGCCTCTCCCAGTCCTCCCAAGTCAACATTCCTCCATCCTGGTCTCACAGCTGGTCCCCTGCTCCCACATTCCTGCCCCCTCCCAGACAAAGGGACAATATTGGCTCTGTCTGCCAGCGCTGGATGGATCTGCCCGTCTGCGGGGCGCAGGGGGGCTCAGACGCGCCCAGACGCAGTAAAACTGGCAGAGGGGTTTCACAGTTGGCCAGAGATGGAGGTCGCACACGGGGTCACATTCTGATGTCCGGAGGAATCCCTGACAGCACCATGAAAGGACAAGCAGGTCTGGCAGCAGCGTGGAGGGCCAGGCAGGCCAGGCAGGCCAGGGAAGCTTCCAGGCGCTTTCTGTTTTTGGAGCCGCACTTATCAGCCCAGCTCCCAGGCAGCGCAGCCTAGCCAGGCCCAGCCCTGCCCAGGCAGCGCGGCCTAGCCAGGCCCAGCCCTGCCCAGGCAGCGCGGCCTAGCCAGGCCCAGCCCTGCCCAGCCAGCTCCCAGGCAGCGCGGCCTAGCCAGGCCCAGCCCTGCCCAGCCCAGCTCCAGGCAGCACGGCCTAGCCAGGCCCAGCCCTGCCCAGGCAGCGCGGCCTAGCCAGGCCCAGCCCTGCCCAGCCCTAGCCAGGCCCAGCCAGCGGCACGGCAGCAGAGCCTCCCTTCTCAGGAATGTTGCGGCGTTGTGTGCGATCAGGACAGGTTCAGGTGACTCATCTGTCCTCGGTAAGTATAACAGCAAGACGGTCACCGATCTGGTCAACAGCTGGACCTGGGCACAAGAGGTCACATTTTGATAGCTGTCAGAATGGGACCTGCCTATTACATGGCTGAAAATGTCTGACACACCAACCAAACCATTTCAGGTGACTTCTGTCATCTTCCCAGGTATAACCAAAGGACGGTTTTGCGGTTGAAGTACCCCCCAATAAAAGCGGGGGAGAGGCCAGCGGGGGGAGAGGCCAGCAGGGGGGAGAGGCCAGCAGGGGGGAGAGGCCAGCAGGGGGAGAGGCCAGCAGGGGGGGAGAGGCCAGCAGGGGGGGTAGAGGCCGGCGGGGGGGAGAGGCCGGCGGGGGGGAGAGGCCGGCCTCCAAAAGATTTGTAGACCGGGGGCCCGAGGAAGGATTAAATCACCTCTGTGCATAAGGTAGCAATCTTAACTTTTTTGTGATATTTTATTTATTTTGTTGCAAGTGCTTTACAAGAGCGCATTTTATATTGAATCTGCTTCCAACTTAAATGAAAGATACAACTAAATCATAGAAATAAAGCCTTGAATATACACAACATGCATCGGAGAATGTACACTTGGGAAACCATATATATTTTTTTCTTTTACAAAAGAACCCAAATGTGAATGTACATTCCTGAAGTCATAATTAGATTTTACAAAAATACTACATTTGCTGTACATAATGTGAACCTCTAACACTTCAAAAGAGCAACAAACTACAATACAATCCTCCAAGATTAAGTTAAGTATCCCAAGTCTTTTGATAGGCGACCAACTTAAATACATTTGAAAAGGTAGTCTAGTGAAACACACTTTCCCTGAATGATTCTGTTCTTCGTGGAAAGTGGAGGAGTTGAGGTTAGGAGACTCAGTGCCCTCTGGTGGCCATACCAAGACTCACCTTCCTGTCACTTGCATTGGCTTGGATTATTTACAACACATGTCTACTGGCTTGGGGGCAGATGTGTGTTACAGTACCTTGTGCCTAACAAGACACGTAGAAGGATAAATGAAACGGAACCAGATCTGAACGTGCTCAAAAGTGAGGGGGACGAGGGGAGGAAAAAAATAGGAGAAAATAAATCACATTCATGCGTTTGAAAACGCCTCGTCATTCAAGCAGCGCGAGGTTTCGGTAGCGTTGGTGTTCTTCACACCTCGTCCATCCTGCTTCAGTTCACATCCTCACAACTGGCTCGTCTACAGTCAGAAGAGCGCCCTCTTCAGGACGCGAGAGCCATGACACCAGTGGCAGATCTAGACAGACACAAAGAGGGATAGTGAGTGAGAAAGCTTCTAAAAACACACACATCACCTGGGAGCATCGGTCAACGCGGACTAGCCCGTGTCTAGTTCAGCGTTGGAGGGTTCCCTCTTCAGACCCCACGAGTCCTCACTCCATGTTGCTCTTCAGCTGGTGGACGGTGCGCTTGTCCAGGTAGCGGCAGAAGAGGGTGAGCAGGTTGGAGGGCAGAAGAAGAGGCTCCACCAGGGCACTCTGGGATAGCTGCCAGGCCACCTGGAAGACCGTGTCTGTCCTGGAGATAGGAAGAGGATGCGTTTAAAACAGGAAGCAGATGAACCGTTCCTACCCAGCAATCTGAACTAGACCGTACGGTACAGGCAGAGAACCTTACACACACCCTTTCCAAAAATTGTTTTGGAAAATATTTGTTCAAAGCTTTTTTGCGAAAATAGGTTTTAAACTTTTTTCCCCAACCTTTTTCTAATTTTTGGGGGGAAACTGTTTTGAAACTTTTTTCCCCCCCAGACAGTGAAAAGAAAGAGAGGAGAACAGAGAAGCCTAAACAGAGTAGAGTAAGCGTGTGGTGGTATAACCAGGAGTCATACCAGGTCTCAAAGTCTCCAAGGCTGGGCTCCAGGGGAAGGTCTGAGGACAGCAACCTCTCTCCCTGGGAGAGGAGCGCGTACAGCAGGGACAGCCCAAACTGAGGAGAACCAGAACACAGAAGTGTTGTTCACTCAAGATACTGCAGAGCTAACCAGGTACAGATACTACACTACTTAACCTAGGTTATGATGTGTATAAATAGTTCACACGCAACTATATGTACATGTACGTTGTTCAAAAGTCTCAAGAATAACTTAATGGGTACATAATATCTCAAGTGTAACAAAGGACCTTGTTCCGACAGGCTAGCGTGAGACTCTCGCTGTCCTTAGAGGACGACGTCAGGTTTCTGAGAACGCCGATGAGCTGGCTGAAGGTCAGGCCTTCAATCACAGGACGGAAAGCAGGGTACAACACGGGCAGAGCCTGCAGGGAGACGCGCATGGAGTCAGGTAGCATGTTTACATTGTACTCTTTCAACAGAAGCTTCCATGCAAACCAGCTTTCACGCAAACCAGTAGAGGACTACCTCGTCAGAGTCCCTGCTCATCAGGACGGGCAGGTGAGCCGTCACCGCGCGCAGGACGTGCAGAGCGGCATCATGGGACAGGAAGGGGAGGAGTCGTGCCAGGAGGCGCTTCCCCTTGGAGACCAGCAGAACAGGAAGGAACTCTTCCCCCGCCTCCCTACAAACCCACACAGAGCAACAGCCAATCAGCCGATCCTACTAGTCCATGTTGATGCAACGAGCTGTGAGAGGAGCCTGCGCCCCCTGCTGGACTCACAGAGCGTCAGGGTGCTGCAGCTGGGAGTACAGCTGCTCCACCTTCCTCTGGGTCTTCTCCACCAGCCTCCTGTCCTCCGCCTCCCCCAGCACCACCCTCTTCCACCTCTGGGCCTCCTCTATGTCCAGCATGACCACGAACAGCTACAGAACACACACACACTCAGCGAGGGACACCTTATCACCGTTGGTAACAGCTCAGGTGACTCGGCAGCAGAGTCTGACCTTCTCGATTTCTTGAGGACCTCCAGACGTTGCTGACTGACGTCCTTGTGTTCCTGTGCAGGGGCAACTTCCTGTTTGGTACGTAATGATGTTCAGATCATGTTCAGGTATAACAGGATGTTGTTTTAAGGTTACGTGCCCCCTGCTTCACCTCGCTGGGAGAGTGGGCCTGGACGGCATTGATGGCCCGTCGAGGCGAGTAACACGTCGACACGGCAACTTGACCCAAGGAGCCTTCGATGTGCAGCACTGAAGCATAACCAGATCACCACTCAGAACCAGCAGAAACCCAGGGAACCGCTGGTCAATAACAGCCTGCTGGAGGAGCAGTGCAGCGGCCACCCACCTGGCGTGTAGGAGTCAGCCTTGGTGACGTAGGGCGTGGTCAGCTTGGGAGGGTCTCTCTTGCTCCCCCGGAGCCCCAGCTCCTCCTCCGCCAGCTTGGCCTCCATCCTCCGGTAATACTCCTGTCAGAGGGACACTGTCAGGGTAATACTCCTGTCAGAGGGACACTGTCAGGGTAATACTCCTGTCAGAGGGACACTGTCAGGGTAATACTCCTGTCAGAGGGACACTGTCAGGGTAATACTCCTGTCAGAGGGACACTGTCAGGGTAATACTCCTGTCAGAGGGACACTGTCAGCACCGGCAAACAGGCCGCATGGTTCAGGATGGGGTCTGGACTGGTTAGTGGGTAACCTACCTGGTAGTATTACTAGTTAGTGGTACCTGGTAGTAGTACTAGTTAGTGGTACCTGGTAGTAGTACTAGTTAGTGGTACCTGGTAGTAGTACTAGTTAGTGGTACCTGGTAGTACTAGTTAGTGGTACCTGGTAGTAGTAGTCGTCCAGGTGAGGGGTCTCGCTCTGCAGCTGGATCATCTGCAGCCTGATGATCCAGTTCTTCTCCTTTGGGGACATCAGATTACAGTAGGGGTCCCAGCCGTCTGCTTTCCTAGGGGGGAGGGGGGGGTCACTACTGACCTCTGCTAGCACCAGGGCCAACCAGCCAGCAGGGCTTACCAGCCAATAGGCCCAAACTAAATAAATAAATATAAAATAAAAGTGGACCGTGCTGATAGGATGGTCTCCCACCTCTGAGATCTCTGCTGTCGTTGGCTCAGCAGACGCCTGTGCTGCGGGTGGAGCTGAGTCACTGGACCTGGGAACCTGGAGGGAGGGGGACACACAGAGTCACTGGACCTGGGAACCTGGAGGGAGGGGGACACACAGAGTCACTGGACCTGGGAACCTGGAGGGAGGAGGACACACAGAGTCACTGGACCTGGGAACCTGGAGGGAGGAGGGACACACAGAGTCACTGGACCTGGGAACCTGGAGGGAGGAGGACACACAGAGTCACTGGACCTGGGAACCTGGAGGGAGGGGGACACACAGAGTCACTGGACCTGGGAACCTGGAGGGAGGGGGACACACAGAGTCACTGGACCTGGGAACCTGGAGGGAGGAGGACACACAGAGTCACTGGACCTGGGAACCTGGAGGGAGGGGGGACACACAGACATGAAGTACGGCAGAAACTCCATCACCAGAAGTGACAGTAACATCTCAGCTCCCAGGTACAGTGTAACAGTAACATCTTTGCAATATTGCATAGTACGGTGCAGCCAAGTCATATTTGAAGTACAACATGAATTCCCATGTGTGGTGTCTGGTGTGAGACAGTGGTACAACAAAGCACGCGTTGGAGTGGGACTCCCGGGACCTACGAAGCGTGACGACACGGTTACACGACACGGAGGGATGCTCAGGAACGCCAGGGGCTGCACAGGTACCTGAATCCCTGCAGGGGATTGGATGTGGGGCTGCACAGGTACCTGAATCCTGCAGGGATTGGATGTGGGGCTGTAGAAGGGGGAGGGTCTGGGTGAGTTGGCGCCAAAGCGTAGCTGCATCATCTTGGGGGTGGAGGGGCAGGGGCGGCTGGCCGGGGACAGGAAGTCTACAGTCTGTCGTGAGAAGACATCATCAATCAATCAATGTTTATCTATATAGCACATTCAAAAACAATATTACATAGGATCTTTTTGCTGCACTGTACTATCTGAAGTGCAGTACCAAACTGGAGTAGGAAGGAGGAGGGACCTGGTTGGAGTACTGCTGCGGGCTCAAAGGTCGCCGGGTGATGATGGGAGAGCCGTGCATCATGGGAGACATCTGTAACCAAGACAACACACGAGGAGGCCCTGAGCAGAAGTCCCTGGACCATCTGGACCCCCACAGAAGGACATCAAGCCTTCATCAGCGCCTCACCTGAGAAGGGCACCTGAGGCCAAACGACCCTCTAGTGCTCCCTCTCCTGCCCCTGGTGGGCGGGAGGAGGTAGGGCGCTTGCAAGCCTCGGTCGATCACACACACGATGGCGTCGTCCTGTGAGAGGAGCCATGTTACTGACCGGCTGTGACAGAGGTGAAACCTGTGATTGGAGGAGCAACAGACTCGAGGTACCTGCAGGATCAGGCCTGGGGTGCGTCTGGGACTCCTGTAAGATGGTAACATCCACTACAGAGGAGGAGGGTGGTGGAAACATTTATTCATTAGCAGACGCTTTTATCCAAAAATAAGTACAGGGGGGATTTAAACCTGGGACCTTTATTCCTGAGAACTGCTCTAACCACAGTTGTACCCATCCCCATGCTCTGGGGAGGGGGGGGGCAAAGACTCACAGCGTCTGGATCAAGAGCATCCCAGCGGGAGGTGGTCCCACAGTCCAGGATGGCGCTGTCCAGACTCTGGAGAACACCACCACACATCACTGGACTGGCTTACAGGCTAGCAGGTTAGCAAGACACTGGACTGGCTTACAGGCTAGTAGGTTAGCTAGACACACTAGGCAAAACAAGTCTGTATTTACACTAACCGGTATGAACTACTAACGTCACTCACCTTCAAGCTAGGCCGCCCCTCCACTGTCCTCATCACCGCCGGGTCTTCAAACATCTGCACCCGGCCTCTCCCCCCTGGCTGACTCCAGCCTCTCCACCCTGGCTGGTTCCAGCCTCTCCCCCCTGACTGGTTCCAGCTTCTGCCCCGCAGGCCTGGCGGGTGCTGGGGCCTGGGGCTGGGGGGAGAGGGCGACCGGGAGGCGAGGGGAGGCGAGGCGGGCGGTGGGGGGGGAGGTGGAGATGGAGGCGGCTTGAACTGGAGGAGAGAGTTGGTGGGACCCCCGCCCGACTCCTCCATGTCTACATCAGGGAAGGATCACGAAGTTAGTAGAAAGAAAATAAATTGCGTTGGTTAACCGTTTCTGATCGTTCCCTGCCCTAAAGAACTCCGTGGATGAAGCATACCCATGCCAAAAGTCTCTTCATTGTAAAGATCGATGTCTTCATCCTCCTCCGCCATCTCCTGGAGTAATCCTCCCGTGTCCACCCCCTCCTCTCCGCTCCAGTCTCCTCCGTTTTCTGGCCATTCAGGCGGAGAGACGTTTTCGGTGTCCTTCAAGTAAACGGGGAAAAAGCGGATTTAAATGTTATTGGCCGGGTTTCCCAGATTCGTTAAGAAGCTCTTAACGCCAAGAGCTTCTAAGAGCGTTCTAGAGCGTTCTAGAGCGTTCTAGAGCTCTAAGAAGCTCTTAGCGTTAAGAGCTTCTTAACGAATCTGGGAAACCCGGCCATTATCTGCTGTGGTGAAATTCCACCGGCATTCTTTCACATACTGGCGTTCCCTTTAATTACGCTAAAAAACAAACGTGAAATCAATCATTACTTCCCATTCAAACACGACAGGGAACTGGTGTGTTAGATGTGTTAGGAGACATTCCGATGCTTCTACCTGTTGCTTCCAACACGTGTAGTTGTTTTCATAACCTAATTATGACCTACAGTAGCCTCCAACGTAGCTAGTTTGACACAACATTTCAATGCGCATAAATAAACATTAGAACTTACTTGTTGCTTTGAGTCACTCATGTATAATCTTTAAAGATATATGATTCATATAAGCTCACGTCCGTCAGTATGTCTCCGACCTGTCTGTGCTCGAGCGTGTCTGCGGTCTCATTAGCGTATTTAAATGAGCACACCTGTGAAGGCGCGGAAGCGGGAGGACACTGGGCATGCGTAGAATATTTTGATATAGCCTATAGATCTAATATAGATCTATAAGTATACATTAACTGGTCAGCGGTGCAGAAATTGTCCTGTCTGACTGTTGAATCCACCTTGTCACTCTGGGTGCGCTATCATCCGGGAGTATTACCTGTGTATCAAATCGCAGCCAAATAAATCAGACTGTTAGCGTGGATTATAATAATACACCTTTTTATATGCGTTGCATGTTTTCACTTCGTTCTAAGTAATATTGAAAATATACACTAAACTCAAATCTTTGGGGAAAAAAAGACTTTATTAATCTTTGGCAGTTTTTTTGTTTTTTTTATAATTGCATAGCAAAATTGTGAGAATATAAAAACATCTTTGGCACTATTACAATGGCGATGAATAATAGTCCGTTACACAACATACTTAACATACATAATACATAGTATAATGCATTAGCAGTGACAATTATATTTTTGTAATATAAAGCAAATATATTAAATGGGTTTCACTTGCACCATATACAGTACAAGTCTTTCATTAAAACCTTACTTTGGCATTCAATAACTCATCTCTCCAAACCTTCTTTGTTGAACAATTCAGTGGTCAATATTCAATTTGAATCAATACAGTACATGAATGAATTGAAGTACAACACCATTAACATTTTTAATATCTTTTTTGTAAAATCATGGCTTTAGTCCTGGCTGGTCTCTCTCAGATGTTCACCTCAGGGAGGTGGGGGGGGGGGGGGGGTGTTAGCCGAAGAGCTTGATGAAGCAGGGGTTGCAGTAGGGCTTGTTCTCCTGCTCCTTGAAGCAGCCCTTGCTGAGCGGCTTGAGGCAGAAGTGGCAGACCAGGTGGTGGGGGTGGAACTTGGCGCCCATGGCGGTGATGCAGCGACCCAGGATGGGCTGCTGGCAGGCCTGGCACAGGCTGCCCCGGGACTGGTGGTAGTGGGCCTCACACAGCGGCTGGCCCTCGTGCTCGAAGAAGCTGCCGTTCACGAACGGGCTGTAGCACTCCTGGGGGGGGGGGGGGGAGAAGGGGGGTTAGGGTGAGGTAGGGAGGGGGGCAGGTAGGGACAGGGAGGATGTGAGGGTGAGGTAGGGAGGGGGTGAGACGGGACAGGGAGGATGTGAGGTAGGGAGGGGGGCAGGTAGGGAGACGGGACAGGGAGGATGTGAGGGTGAGGTAGGGAGGGGGTGAGACGGGACAGGGAGGATGTGAGGGTGAGGTAGGGAGGGGGTGAGACGGGACAGGGAGGATGTGAGGGTGAGGTAGGGAGGGGGTGAGACGGGACAGGGAGGATGTGAGGGTGAGGTAGGGAGGGGGTGAGACGGGACAGGGAGGATGTGAGGGTGAGGTAGGGAGGGGGTGAGACGGGACAGGGAGGATGTGAGGGTGAGGTAGGGAGGGGGTGAGACAGCGTTTCTCCACTCACCCTGCACACAAAGCAGTGTGGGTGCCACAGAGCGCTGAGAGCTGAGATGTAGTTCTCCAGGATGGGCTGGGAGCAGCCCTGGCAGTGTGAGGCGAACAGAGACAGGAAACACTGCTGGCAGTACTGCTGGCCCTCGCGGTCATGGAAACCTGCAACACAGGGGAGACGGGGGTAGGGGGGTCAACATCTGATTCTAGCGTTTCGGATTCGATTCTTGAATTTGAGATTTAGATTCTTGCATTTGTTTTCATTGATTTTACACATCCAGTCACACATACTGATTGGAGAGGAGAAAGAGGAGAAGAGAGGAGAGGGGAGGAGAAGAGAGGAGAAGAGAGGAGAGGGGAGGAGAAGAGAGGAGATGAGAGGAGAGGGGAGGAAAAGAGAGGAGAAGAGAGGAGAAGAGAGGAGAGGGGAGGAAAAGAGAGGAGAAGAGAGGAGAGGGGAGAAAAAGAGAGGAGGAGAGAGGAGATGAGAGGGGAGCAAAAGAGAGGAGAAGAGAGGAGAGGAGGAGAGGATGGCTCTGTAAGTGGACCACAACAGAATGAAGATCTATAAATGTTCATCACAATACAATGATAGCGCTTGTTTTCAGGCCCTGTAGCTATGCTTGCCGGACTCGAACCCTCACCCCCCCGACATCACCAACACCACCCTCACACCAGCGCAGCGTGACGTGTTTGAGGAACACAGAACAAAGAGGCTCCGTGAAGCTGGGGTCCCTGTTGTGTGTCGGACCGGCCTGCTCCAGACAGGATGTGTCATGTTTATTACCTTCCTCCCCAAACGCCCGGCTGCACTTGACGCAACAGAAACACTCGGGGTGCCAGTTCTTGTCCAGGGCAGTGACCATTTTCTACAGAAGGAGAACAGAAAGTGGGCTTGTAGTTTGAAGGTATAAAAAGCACATTTTCTCAGCGCATTTCTTGTCAATATTAGCTTGATATTAATTATTTGAGGAACTACATGATGTAATAGGTAAATAAGGGAGTTAAAGTGAGCAAACTTCTTAACATCAGGGATCGCTAAATATACAGTACTGTTGAGTCTGGCACACAACTTGCTTGTTCCTTGTAAGTGCACAGTACAGTAGACTCACACACACTCACACACTCACACACACACCAGACACACACACGCACGCTGCTCTCACGTTGAGGATGGGCTTGCTGCAGTGTGCGCAGTGAGGGGAGTACAAGGTGAAGTAGTCCGACTCGCAGTACGGCCCGCCCGTCCTTCTCAAAGAAGTTTCGACTGCCCAGCTCCGTCTCACACTCCGTACACACAAAGTGTTCTGGGTGCCACACCCGCCCCAGCGCCGTCACCACCTGCAGGGTCCGGGGGCAGGGGGCAGGGGCAACAAAGCATTTACACACAGCCTTTGACGTAGACAGCAGACCACATGGAGGTGCTTTACAGTACGGCTTGGAGAACGACACACAACTCTGTGTGTGTGTGTGTGTGTCTCAGCTGAGAGAGGATGCTCCTGTCCCACTACAGGTGTGTGTGTGTCTCAGCTGAGAGAGGATGCTCACCTGTCCCACTACAGGGTGTGTGGTCTCAGCTGAGAGAGGATGCCTCCTGTCCCACTACAGGTGTGTGTGTGTCTCAGCTGAGAGAGGATGCTCCTGTCCCACTACAGGTGTGTGTGTGTCTCAGCTGAGAGAGGATGCTCCTGTCCCACTACAGGTGTGTGTGTGTCTCAGCTGAGAGAGGATGCTCACCTGTCCCACCACAGGCTTCTGACAGGCTGAGCAGTTCCCCTTGGAGGAGGTAGGGACCCCCTGCCTGCTCAGGTCTGATTGGAGGAGTCCCAGCATGCTGTCCAATGAGCCTTCCGGATGAGGCCTGGGGGGGTGGGGTTGGCTGCGGCGGCACAGTGACTACTTGATTGACAGGTGCAGGCGGCTAATAGGAGAGAGGAGCAGTCAGAGAGCAGGAAGTTGATGAGCAGTTCAGATGTGCTACTTGACAGACTGGCAGACTTGGAGGGAGACACAGAAACAGGTTTGAGAAGAACGACTGGAGTCTCAAGAGAGAGAGAGGTTTGTGTGTCTTTGTGTATATGTGTGTGTGAGTGTGTGAGTGTGTGTGTGTGTTTGTCTCACCGTGCTCTGGACTCTGAAGTCAGACAGGGAGGCCATAAGCTTGTCCAGCTCCAGAGTGGCTGAGGTGGCTGAAGGCTTCACTGGGCTGGAGAGGACAAGTTAGGGTTAGGTTAGAGCATGTGACTGCAGATCAAGAGGTCACAGGTTTGAATCTCCCCTGGTCGTTACTCTGGTGCCTGCTGACTGAGTCCTCCTGCAGGTGTGAGTACAGGTGTGTGTACAGGTGTGAGTACAGGTGTGTGTACAGGTGTGTGTACAGGTGTGAGTACAGGTGTGTGTACAGGTGTGTGTACAGGTGTGTGTACCTAGAGGAGGGGGAGGGCCCCTGGAAGTCTTTCATCTCGTCCTTCTTAGAGGGGAAACTGAGCCAGGATCTCATCTACAGCAGAACACATCAGCATTCTCATTACTCCACCAGGTTGCCTGACATAGGCCTACATATCCCATCAGGCCCTGCCCTAGCAAGCCTACATATCCCATCAGGCCCTGCCCTAGCAAGCCTACATATCCCATCAGGCCCTGCCCCAGCAAGCCTACATATCCCATCAGGTCCTGCCCCAGCAAGCCTACATATCCCATCAGGCCCTGCCCTAGCAAGCCTACATATCAAATGTATTTGTATAGCCCTTTTTACACGCAAGCATATCCCATCAGGCCCTGGCTGACCTGTGATGTTGAACTGCGTGGCGTTGAGCTCCTGCAGCAGGTGGTCCAGCTCACTCAGCCCCGCCCCCAGCCCCGCCCCCAGCACGGAGGACGAGGAGAAGGTGGGGGGGGGGGGGCTCCACCGCACGGGGCGAGCGAGGCTTGTTTACTGTACTGGTGGAGGGAGAGAGAGAGAGAGAGAGAGAGAGGGAGGGAGGGAGGAGGGAGGGGAGGGAGGGAGGGAGGGAGGGAGGGAGGGAGGGAGGGAGGGGAAAAGAAAGAGGTGTCATCTTACTACTAAAGCCATGGTCATACTGTAGAAACTAAACAGATTATATTTCTACTGTTTTGGCCAAGGGTGGTGAGGCTGTGGACACAGCTGGAGAAATTAATTTTACTTTTAGCAAGAAAGTTCTAGACATACACATCATTTCCTGTTACTGAATAACTGATCAACATGAATCCGACTTGTGTCAGCAGGTGTTACCTGTACAGCTTGTCTGGGACTGGGTTCTTCGAGCCGTTGGACTTCATGGCAGCTGAAACCGTCTGAGGAAGAGGAGGAGCATGAGACCCAGTACAGGAAGTTTGCTGCTAAACAAATACACAGCAACGCATTGCATTATGGTTACATTAACCTCCATGTACCCACATGGCAACACCATGTGCTATATAGTAACACAGTAGTTACATTCAAGTGTTTCTGAATCCAGGATCCAGTTACCAGCAGTGAAGCTGGGCTGCCTTGGTTCTTCTCATCTTTGCTTGCATCTCTCCTGTCAGAGCATCACTTATGTTAGGCATGCTCTGCTGCTTCCTGGGGGGAGGGGGTGGGCAGGAGCCTCTCCTACCTGCTGGGGGGTGTAGGCCGGGGGCGGGGGCCTGGGCTGGGCAGGGTCCTGGGGGGCGGAGGTTGCAGGGTCAGGGGCCACTGGAGGGTCAGAGGTCAGCAGGACAGGACACCTGGCTAGAGGAGAGGTGGTGTTCTCCAGGTCAGCTAGGAGGGCATCTATGGGGGAGGGGGGGGGAGAGAGGGACGAGAGGAGAGAGGAGGGGAGGAGAGGAGAGAGGAGGAGAGGAGAGAGGGAGGAGAGGAGAGAGGAGGAGGAGGAGAGAGGGAGAGGAGAGAGGAGGGAGGAGTAGAGGAGGAGAGAGGAGTAGAGAGGATGAGAGGAGGAGAGGAGGAGAGTAAGGAGAGAGGAGGAGAGAGGAGTAGAGGAGGAGAGAGAGGAGGAGAGGAGGATGGCTCTGTAAGTGGAGTCTAACACATTGTCCTTCAGACTAAAACAGTTATCTATACAACCAGTTTATTATCAGGGATCATGGAGGGGAGACCGTGATGAGAGATGGAGGGGAGACCGTGATGAGAGATGGAGGGGAGACCGTGATGAGAGATGGAGGGAGACCGTGATGAGAGATGGAGGGGAGACCGTGATGAGAGATGGAGGGGAGAGAGCCGTGATGAGAGATGGAGGGGAGACCGTGATGAGAGATGGAGGGGAGACCGTGATGAGAGATGGAGGGGAGACCGTGATGAGAGATGGAGGGGAGACCGTGATGAGAGATGGAGGGGAGACCGTGATGAGAGATGGAGGGGAGACCGTGATGAGAGATGGAGGGGAGACCGTGATGAGAGATGGAGGGGAGACCGTGATGAGAGATGGAGGGGAGACTGATAGAGATCAACACAGGGACAGGTGCATGCTGGGACATGCATGCTGACAGAGAAACACACAGACAGTTACGTACCAAAGACAACAATACGAGGACTGAGAGGGTAGTTAGGAGGCTCAGGCAGTCCTGAAGGGAGACAGACACACTCACTGACCAATGGGTCAGCAATACAAACAAGCAAACACCAATCAGTTGCAGCAAAGAGGACAAAGAGAGGCGGGCAAATGAGACGGAAGGTTAAACTGACCAATCAGAAGACAAGAGAAAGCGGGCACTATACACACATCAAATGACTAACATACTAAAGTCACTTTCAGAACAGAACATTTAGGTCTCGTATCTCCCCTGCCCCTGAGAGAAGGAAACCAAAGAGGAAGGCTGGGAGGTCAGATACTCCCCCTCCCTGCTCCCAAACGTCACTCAGGATAGGGTAACCACCAGAGCAGCTAACAGGATTCCTCCATGCTGCAGTTCACTACCATGTCATACCTCCCTTTACCTGGAGACCAGAGTTAAAGGATGAGTTAACTCTGCATGACATCAGCGGTCATCCTCAACTAGGACGGTAGGAAAGTGAATACTCTGCACAATACAAGCAGCATCTCAGTCTCGATCTGCCTTTCCCTGACCCTTCCTCTAGCCCTAACCCTTTCCCTGACCCTTCCCCTAGCCCTAACCCTTTTCCTGACCCTAGCCCTCGCATGAACGTGGCACTGCAGGGCCTGGCTGGTCAGAGCTGCCCCATGGTGACTCACTTTCTCTCTAACATGTGGAGAGAACCTGACTCACACTCAAACACACACACTTTCCCTCCCTCTCCCTCCCTCTCTATCTCTCTTTCTCACACACACACTTAAGTGACTGGACTGCTCATATAAGGAGCTGAAGTTCTCTGAATGGGAATTATGCCCATATTTAGATCTGAGTGTAGAGTGTTAGCCTTGGCCTGGTCTCCTCCATGCCTGGCCTGGCTGAATCTCTGGCCAGGCCAGAGGACTGACAACAGCATAAACACACCAACATAAACACGGAGGGTCTGTTTGACAAACACACTAGCAGTCACCCGGCAACTAAACCTTGATGTGCAATCCAATCCAGATGCAGACATTCCTCCTGATGCTTGCTAAGCACAACCCTACCGGTCTGAAATATGTTCAGTCACACACACACACACAAGCTGAACGTCCGACAGAAGCTCCAGGACTGTTCTGTTCTCTCTGGTGCAGAAACCCTTCTATTTTCATTTAACTTTGCGGCTTTAGAAATAGCAGTTTGTCCCCCTGGGCTATTTCAGTGCTTCTCTGGCCGAGCGCGGGCTCCCGGGCTGGGCTGAACGTTTCTGACAGAGATAGCGCTGGTCTCTCAGGACAGAAACATGTTTCACGTTTCTCTCCGCCTGTTTATCGCCGGAGATGAAAGGAAGCTGTAAAAGACTTGTCTGTTAATAACAGTCACACTCCTCGCTGAAGAGACTGTTAGAATGAAAGCACAGATTTCCCAGAATCCAATCACACCTCATCCTTCCACGGACTAATATAGACTGATGGGTCCCGCTGTGGGTCGACTAAACCTAATTTCAGAACATGGATTGAGTTAGTGGGTCCTGTTGGAGACTCTGTTCTGACCTACAGCCCAGCTCCTGTGAGGCCAGGTCTTAGCTCTGGTCCCTGTTAGAGCTAGCAACAAAACACCCAAAATTGAGCTTTTCCTGTTGCTTGCGCTCTCCCTCCCCCCCCCCCCCCCCCCCCCCCACACACACACACAAACACACACACTACTGAATCACAATGTTTAGAGAATAACAAGATTATAAGAAGCCCCTACACTTAATGTGGTTCTATTGTGAGCAACGACCCTCAGGTTTTTATGAAACATATTTCTATCAAGGGTGAAAGACAACCAAACTCAGTGTAGACTTCAACTGATGTATCATGCTACAGAAACCTGATAGCTCACTCGAGACAGTATTAACATCTAGAGGTTGTTATATGTCTTAATATGGTAAAATAAACTAATTAAAGCAAAAACATGATGGTAAAATGGGCCGTTTTGTCAGTATGTTCATTGTGTTTAACAATACTTTGTGTGACATTTGTCTTCGTCAATAGATAATCAATGAAACTGATGACAAAACCTTTAGATTGTGTTCCCATCATATCAAAATGTCGGATTCCAAGCATCTTAGAAAGAGAAAACAATGTTTTTGCTCCCTTCTTCCTCTGCCTATACTCCACCCCTTCTCCCAGTCAGATCCCGTTAAACTGAACACGTCGCTAATGTTTCCCATGAAGGACATTTTGTAATACATACCCAAATTATCCATGGTATCTCAAATGAGTTTCTTCCTCTTGATGTGTGAAAACCTGTATTTTGAACAGCATTAGCGTGTTTGGTATTTTATTCTATTGAAGGAGATCTTCAGTAGCCTACCACATGACTAGCTACATTAAATCAGTAACGGCGCTATTGTCTGCGTTGGCCCTGAATAACTTTTTGGATCCCGTTATCCGCCAGCAGCGGGTGGATAAAAAGGAGGGCGTCCCTGTTTCTCCTCGGTGGGAGTCTCTTCCTGCAGAATGCCTACCGACGCCACAGACCGGAGAAGGCGTAGTTAAATTATTGCGGTTACAACCCCCCATTACCCCGGCAAATGACGTCACCTTATACATTCCTAGGCCATATTTGGAATACAAAATTTGGGATTTGTAAATTTAGTCCGAAGAACTGTCGGGATAAGAATGAACGTTGATGTATTTATACGAATCCCTATCCAACTTGTGTTTGTTTTTTACATTCACGTCCGGGTGGGACACACCCATTTGGCCTACCTCAATTTAGGTTAACACAGTCAGGCAAGTCAAAATCCAGCACAAGCATTTAGAGCAGGCAAGCCTGTTGCTCATCAAAGGGAAACTTCGTTCTCAGCACTGCGGTATCCTGGGCACCATGATGGACATAACTCTGTAGCGTTTGACTGCCATATCAGGTCACAGGTCCAAACCGCAACTGTATGTTGCATGTGACAAAAGTATCTGCTAAATAAATACATTATACACCAAATAAATATTGAAAATATCTGAAAGCAGCTTAAAATACCTGAATATCGTGCCTGTTTATGAGAACGTTCACTTCTTCGTGTTCTAACGAACACGCGCAGCTTATAAGGACGCTCTTGAATAAACACAGAAGGAACAAGTTGTAAAAAAGAAAAAAACCTTTATTAAGCTCACAGTTACAGGCTATGTGTATGTTACCGGGGGAAATGAGATGTCACGCACAGACCCCCAACAACCCCAGGAGTCCAACACGATGACCCTTTCACGGAGGTCAAGCTCTTTAAATATGCCACCAAAAAAAAAAGTATGTCCTTAAAATAATGTTCTCAACCAACTAGATCTTCAGCATGAGGAGCAATCCCTGCCTTTGGTGTCAGTGCAAAGAAACTAAACAAAAGGATCAAAAGGTACAATTTCTCCAGACTAAAGAACCTCGGATGATCGTATCTCCAGACGTGAAAAAAAGAAAAACAGCATTTGTTTGACGCCTCAGAGGGTCTGTTCCCTGGCCAGCTCTGGAGAGGACAACATCTGCTGCTTCAGGGATGCAAACAGGAAGTGAGACAAGCTAGGAGAACAGCAACATAAAGGAGAAGTTGTGGTTAAGGCTGACGGACTGACCCTTCTCTTCCTTTTCTTTTAAATGTTTGGATTCAATCATGCAGTTCTCCATCACTCCTGTCCCATGCACATTCCTTCCACTACACAAACAACCTAGTTATATTACAGATAATGGTGATGATAATTATAATAATCTAAACACACACACACACACACACACAGTCACTCTCACACCAGCACGTTGACACTGAACCGACTGGCTTCAAGCCTGTTGGGGTGTCAAACCTCGAGGGAGAAGCAGAGAGAGACACGTAAAAAATAATCTGGTTTGAAGAAGCACATCAGTATGAGTGTGGGAGTGCTAGTAGGGTGAAGGTAACTTGGATATGGCCTGGATTGATTCTCTATCATGTCCAACCCCATTCTGGAAATCAACTCTAATTATAATACACTTCCTCTATGCTGTCTTTCATCTTTCCAAAGTGTTTTTTCCGACAGCCTACTCCACCCATCCCCCCCCCCCACCTCCATCCCTCCATCACTGCCTACTCCACCCATCCCCCTCCCCCCCACCTCCATCCCTCCTCCCCCTCCATCACTGCACGGCCTGCTCGTTGGCGGTGCTGCCAGAGTCCTGGGGCTTCATCACGTCTGGAAGCTCTGGAGGGCTGGAGAAGGACTCCACCTGCAGTTGCTCAAACGAGTCATCTGGAGAGGAGAGAGAAGGGAGAGGTGAAGAGAGGAAAGGAGAGGATAAAGGGAGAGAGGAGGGGAATGGAGAGAATAGTTGGAAAGTGAGCAGGAGGAGAGGAGAAGGGAAAGGTGAGAGGAGGAGAGGTGAGGTGAAGGGGGCATGGTGATTGGAGGACAGTCAACATCACCCTAAACTGGGCATATCAAAGACAATATAGGTAGTGCTACTACTATTCAAACAGTTGATCAGTAGTAAAGTTACTATTCAAGGAACAGTATTTTCCATAACCAGGAAATCCTCTCCTTCTCTACTAGCTACAGGATCAAGCTCTATACTGACTGTCAGGTCCAACACGTTCAGTGGCTCCAGTCTAAGGAACAACACTTCTTTACCATATCAAAACAGAAAGACCCACGACTTCCCTCCACAACTCCCCTGCCCGAGGACAGTCCTACAGATAGGAAGAGGAAAGAATGCCCCCGCCACAGTGAGGAGTTCCAGCGGATCACGGTTCGGTTCCAGCATACGTACCTCCGACACGGAAAGCCAGCCCTACTGTAGCGGGGGCCTGAGGCCGAGCCGTCTGGTTGGTGAAGCCACTGTCTCCCAGGGTTTTACTGTCGTCCAGAACCTGGTCATCCTGCAGGGACAGGACAGGGGTTGGAGGTCACGGTTAGAAGTCAGTTACCAATTTACTGAGACTCGTTTGTGTTCAACATATTTCGCGGTTCGGGTTAAAGCAACGTGCTGCACTGGTGTGAAAGGTTTGGTGAGTGGAGGACTTAGCTTCCTGAGAGAGCACCAAACACTCTAGTTCAGGGGTGCTCCAATACACCTGATTCAAATGAATAACAACCATTCATTAGAGGTGTCAGGTGAGCTGGAGCAGGAAACATCTAAACATACAGGACCAGGATTGAACTAGATGAACCGTGCACAACACAAAGGAGAAAACAGGGAGTCAGATGGCCGAGCGGTGAGGGAGTCGGGCTAGTAATCGGAAGGTTGCCAGTTCGATTCCCGGCTGTGTCAAATGACGTTGTGTCCTTGGGCAAGGCACTTCACCCTACTTGCCTCGGGGGGAATGTACTTGTACCTGTACTTACTGTAAGTCGCTCTGGATAAGAGCGTCTGCTAAATGACTAAATGTAAATGTAGAAAACCCTGAACCTGTGACTTCCGTACAAGGCTGAGAGCAGCAGGGAGCCTTCAGGAACCCCACAACTCAGCTGAGGCTCCGCGTTCACAGCTACCTTGAACAGCCTCTGGTCCTCCGGTGCTCTCTTCAGAATGCCCTCTACGATGCGCTTCAGCTCGTACACGGTGGTGGACTCCTTAGCGTCTGTGAAGATCGTGGTCTTCCCACGCCTGATCATCAAGAACACATCCTGGGTGGAAAGGAGAAAACTTTCAGGATTTGTGCCGTAAAAAACGAATTAACACCTTGACGAAACCTGTGAAGATACTGACAATTTATATGACAGTAGCGGTGGATCTGAGGAACTTAACATATACAACAAATTGTGTGTGTGTATGTGTGTTATGTATGAAACGGTATTTAAAGGGCATTTCCATTTAATTACAGCTGTACTAGCTACCCTGCTTGTGTCAGGACAGACTAGGTCAGGATGGACTTTAGCAATAGGACTCGTCATGTATTTAGCTAGACAGAGAAGCCAGACAGAAAGATAGCTGGCAAGTTAGTATTTCGCTAGATACTAGCTACCGCTAGCTACAATCTTATCAACTGAGGAATAAATGCTAGCTAACTTATTAGAAAAACTTGCTAGGTAGGCAAACCATTGAAATCTAAATACGATGGCTTCTTTAAGTTAGCCGAAAAACAGTACTTGGTGCTTGTTTGCTGGTATCCTTAGCGGCGCTGATCAAGAGACGTTCTATTAGCTAGCTAATAGCTATGTGCTATTGCGTAAAACCTATGTTCTCTGGTTAGCATAGGGGCCAACTGGTTTTGCTAGTGGCTATCTAGCTAGCTGATTGTTACTAAGCTAAGCAGAGTGGCCCTTTACAAGCGCAATTACAAAAATAAAACTTTACGATATTGACGATAACCTACGTTATATGCGGTCGATAGTTAGTTAAAGAACGAAAAACATTTGAAAACTCACCATTTCAAGTGGTTTGTTAGCTGGTTAGTTTAGCCAGTTGCCTCACCACCGTCAGCCCAGACTGCACTGCGCCAGCGCAGCGGTGACGACAGGAAGACTGGCTTCACGAACCACAGCTGCGCACACATGCGCAACG
Organism: Thaleichthys pacificus; assembly: GCA_023658055.1. NCBI lineage: Eukaryota > Metazoa > Chordata > Actinopteri > Osmeriformes > Osmeridae > Thaleichthys > Thaleichthys pacificus. The sequence continues at coordinate 17,626,858 of CM042856.1, read as the reverse complement.
AGTTCGTAATTTGGCGCGAGGTGTTTTGAGTATGCTTTAGTCAGTCTAAAACGTTGCGTTGGAACAAGAAGACACGCCGTCTAACTTAAACAGAACTTTGTGATATTAATTCTGGGTTTCTACTCTAAAAATCATTCTGGGAGCATGTCAGTATTTATTTTGTTACTTCTTATGTGAAATGGAGAGTAATTGGAGACTACGTGAGAGCTGTCAACAAACAAACGTTCGCTAGCTAGCTAGCGCAACGTTAAACGCCTGCTTAGTCTGCTAATAATGTTTAAATAATTGTCTGACAACAACACCACTGTTTATCCGATATCTACAATGTGCATCTAGAACGTCTTGGAATATATATTCACATTCTTGGGTAAGTAGCTATGGTCATTCAATGCTTTCACCAGGCTGTCTTGACTGAGTTAACATACCAAGATGTCACGTAAATGAGTGGAATGACCCGTTGACTCTTTTGACTACAAACTGACATCAGGACCCAGTAAAAGGGCAAAGTTAAATCAGACTAAAAAACTGGTAAATACAAGTATTCACTGTTATATTTTCCTATTTTGTAGGCCAACTCAGTTTGATAGTATCAAACCTGATCTTATGTTTACGTTTCTTTTCTCCCACAAGGCCACATCATGTCTGTGTCTTTGGAAACCAAAATGGCCACCACCCCTCTGCCCCTCCCGGCCCACTTCTCCCAGGCAGAGCAGTCCTTCTCACTTAAAAAACGGCGTCTCCTCTTCTCCTCATCCTCCACCTCCACCTCGTCCCTCTCACCCCCTACCCTCCACTGCCACTCCCTGCCCCCCCGGCCCCCCTCCAAGGGCTGCCCCCCCCTGAGCCGGGTGTTCCCCCAGCGGCCCCCCTCCCCCTGGACCCCCCTTTCCCGCTCCCTCCTCCAGGCCCTCCCCCAGGCCTCGCTATACGACCCCAGCAAGCCACAGTCCTTCTTCAGCCAGTGCTTCACCAACCTGGGCCTCCTGGGCCGGGGATCCTTTGGGGAGGTGTACAAGGTGAGCTGAGAAGATGCTGTAGGACACCACGACAATCTAATGTGAAATGTTGGATTGCGCAGGTAGGCTGTGAACATCCTGGGTCGTGTGTTGGTTCCCCAAGGTCCTGAGCCTCCTGGACGGACGACACTACGCCGTCAAGCGCTCCGTCCAGCGTTTCCGTGGCACCAGCGAGCGTAACCGTAGCGTGCGGGAGGCCCGGAGCCACGAGCGCCTCTGCCCCCACCCTCACATCCTGGGCTTCGTGGCCGCCTGGGAGGAGGGCGGCCGGCTCTACATCCAGACGGAGCTGTGCTGCACCACCCTGCTACTGCACGCAGAGGCCCAGCCCCCCTGCCCAGGTCAGTATGCCCAGCCCCCCTTCCCCCTGCCCAGGTCAGTATGCCCAGCCCCCCTTCCTCCCTCCCCAGGTCAGTATGTTGTTGAGTTCCTCCTTGTTCCCCAGACGAGCCAGCGGCGTGGGCGTACCTGTGTGACCTGCTGGCCGCTCTGCAGCACCTGCACTCCCAGGGATACGCACACATGGACCTAAAACCTGCTAACGTGTTCCTCACCCGCTCCGGACGCCTCAAGCTGGGCGACTTCGGACTGCTGCTGGAGCTAGCGGGCTGGGAGGGGGGGGCTGGGGGGACCGGCCGACAAGAGGGGGGGGCCCAGGAGAGACAGGACCCCCAGGAGGGGGACCCCAGGTACATGGCCCCAGAGCTGCTGAGGGGAGAGTACAGCCCTGCTGCTGACGTCTTCAGGTGGGGGTCTAAAACACTAATTTCACTGTTATATGGAGACTCACAGTGATCACACAGTGTTGCTCGTCCATCTCCATGTTTGCATGGAGATGTTTAACACAGCATGCTGTGATGATGCGGTGATTTATGGTTCTTTGCCCCCGGCAGCCTGGGGGTGTCCATCCTGGAGCTGGCGTGCAACATGGAGGTGCCTAAAGGAGGGGAGGGCTGGCAGCAGCTCAGACAAGGCTGCCTGCCCTCCCAGTTTACCAGCGGTAAGAACAGACGCCTCAGCACCGCAGCAGCCCAACTGACACTGCGGGTGCCATCTTGGCTCCTGACGCCATGTAATTTCCTGTGGTTTCCTCCGCCCAGGCTTGTCAGGTGAGCTGCAGGCGGTGCTGCGGATGATGCTGTCTCCAGAGCCGTGCTCCAGGGCCTCGGTGGCAACGCTGCTCTCCCTCCCCGCCATCAGGAGACGCAGGTGGAGACGATGGGCCTCACTGCTCCTCCGGGAGGCCATGCTCACTCTGCTGTCCCTCTGCCAGGTACGCCCAGCCAGGCTTCCTCCTCCTCCTCCTGCTACTGGAGCCCACAGCAGGGCTTACTCAAACCACAAACACACACTCCAGTCGTTAGTGTCTTCAGTGGTCCCTGACCTCCTGCTCTGTCCGCCCCCAGTCGGTGGTGTCGTCTTGCTGGGGCCTCCTCTCCCGCCTGCCCCTCCCTGGGTGGGGGTCCCCAGCCCCCAGCACGCCTCCCAGGAGCAGGGGGGACAGCCAGCTCGCCCTGCCCCCCAGTGTCATGCTCACGGACGCAGGCAGTCTGGACGACGACCTGGTGTTCCTCCCTGGGGGGCTGGACCTGGAGCTCCTCCCTGGGGGGCTGGACCTGGAGCTCTCGCCTACCTTCTCTCACAGGTACACCCCCCCTCCCCACGCCCCTGTCAGTGGGAAGGATTGTTTATGTTTGTGAGGGACGTAGCTTGTGGTGTTGTTGGAGCTCTTGTAATTTAGGATTTCATTAAGAGGTTTTCATTGATGTTAGTATCCACATGTGTGTGTTTTTATTGTTATTGAAGATGTCCATGTCATCCTATGTGCCCTCATTCAACAGAGTGAAGTCTCGTCTCTCAGCTGGAAGCACATCCACCCCTCTCCCAGCTCCCCCCCCCCAGCCCCCTAGCCCTGCCAGCACCCCCCCACACTCCCGTCACCTCCACACCCCCACACACAGCCTCACACACACACCCTCCAGCATCCACTCCTACGGGTCCCCTGTCTCCAGAGAGCCCAGCCTCATCCTGGAGGGCTGCCAGGACTCCCCCAGCCAGCTGCACCCCTCTCGCTCCTCTCGCTCCTCCTGCAGGCCTGGCCGGAACTGGGTCATCCAGGAACCGCTCCCCAGACCCAGTTTTGAACCGAAGAACCTGCTGAGCCTGTTTGACGACACGGCTGTGGAGGGGCAGCCCTGACGCTGCGTGGACTACACTGTGGAGCAGGGGGAGACATGCAGTGTACAAAGTTTTCTGGGTTTATGAGGGTTTTTTATTTTTATAAATGCCTGTCCAGACAAGAATGTTTGTTTTGTTTGAATGCGTATGTTTGTATAAAAAAAAATATTTATGTTGTTTGAAGAAGAAAAAGAAAACAAAGATAATTATACTCACATAAATATATCTTCATGCACTTTTTATGAGTTTGTGATTGTACAATCTGCTGTGGAGATGGCAAGAAACTCATATGACCCTCTGGATCTCATTCTCTGCTTATATGCTGTACATAATTGATGTGTGGTAGTCAGGCTATACAAAGTTAAATAAAGTGAGGAACATGACCATTTAATCAATAATGCACACGTTGAAGACTATTATAAGACAGATATCTTCTTCTGCTGTGTCTGGTGCCCAGTAGGTGGTAGGTAAAACGCTGTTAATTCCGTTATTACGTTGCAGAGGTCCGAAGAAGATCTAAGGTGTTTTTCTAAAGTCTTCCCCGAGTTTCTAAGGATAGAGAATGAGTCCCACCTTTGCCAACAAAGCCCGATGTGCTTAAAGAGGTGGGATGAATTGAATCTATAAATCCTAAACCGTTTGTCATCTATTTCGAATAGATCATTTGTAAAGCAACATTGTATCCGCTGCGGAGACGAGCTGGTTAATACCGCAGTAACTTGTTTCTCGTGATGGGTTGTAAAATCTAACCAGTTAGGTAAGTGCTTATGTTGGCAATGGTACACAATAGCCATCTTTAGTTCCTGGTGTATGTCTTGTCAGGTAAAGAGGTTAGACATCTAGGATATTTAGCCGTGTCCTGCGTCAGATGTAACTGTCTAAAGGATGTCTAAAGTAGAGCGTCTGAATGCCCGTGTGGCAAAGCTTCTGACGGCGGCAGTAAATGAAGTTCTCGAGGTGGTGAAGGAGACGGTGTCGGAGTACCAGGAGAAAACGGCCAGGACACTGAGAGAGAACGAGAGTCTCAAGAGAAGAATTCAGGAACTCCAGGACAATGTACAGAGACCAAAACCAGGTGAGTCCCGCCCACAGCAGTTCAACTGCAGTGTCTCTCTCCTTTGCACTAACAGACGCCTATTCACGCAGGAGCTTCGACGTTGACCGTCGCTCATGAGAAGACGCAAGGAAAACTGCCATGGAAACAGGAGCGACCACTGCCCATAGACGAGGACATTGAGATAATTGAATCTGACGATGAGATCCCCGTGATCCTCTCTCCAGATTGTCATGGCGACGTCAACAAACAGTTGGTATCCACTTCTCCCTCTCTGTGGAGGGGCTTGGCGCGGTCAGGAAGCCAACGGGAGATCGCTGAACAGCAGGCAGATATTATGCTGCATCACACTGAGCTGAACCTTAAAACAGAGAGTCCTGATGCCCTGGACATAGCTCTGTCAGAGGCCTCGCCAGACCCGCTGTCCTCCAACCAACACACCCAGGGTTCCCCTCCCCTCCAGACTGTAAACCACATCAAGATAGAGCCTGAAGCAGAGGATTGCTCTGCATATTCGACACCAAAGCATTTGTATTATGGCTCCAGCTCTAGCCATAGTTTACACCTCCAAGGGTCCCTTCAGGAGAGCCTGGGCTCCCATGAACTGATGTACTTTTCTCCGCCTGAGAACGGTTTAGGGGAGCCCTTCTCTGGAGGCGATGGCTCTTTGGGGGCCAGAAGAGAGCATGATGGGGGAGGGTATGACCTGCAGCACAAGCTCCGCCCATATAGGAAGTCTTGTGGAGGAGCAGGAGGCTTGAGAATATTCCAGAGACAACTTGTTAGAGAGAAACGCTACTGTTGCCAGATCTGTGGCCGTAGCTTCAGCCATGCAGGGGACTTTAAGAAGCACAAGAGGGTCCACACTGGGGAGAAACCCTACTGCTGCTCTGTGTGTGGAAAGAGGTTCAGTCAGTCAGGATACCTGAAGATTCACCAGCGCTACCACACTGGAGAAAGACCCTACGGCTGTGGCCAGTGTGGAAAACGTTTTAGCCACTCTAGTAATTTTAAAAAACACCAGCTCACTCACTTACAGTGAAGCAGACTTATATTGACCCCTTAAAACATGTTAGAGGTGTGTTTATGCTATTAACACTATCAAGGCATCACATGTAGATGAATTGTGCGGCGTTAAAAGGCACTCTATTCTAGTAAAGGATTGGACTGATAGAAGATATGCTTTTTGCATCAGATTAACGTCATTACTATTGCTGAACTAAACTGGTTTAAGTCATATTGATGCATGTTATTTAGTTGCTCCAGACTGCTTTGTCATTCCTTACCACATCCTACATCTTTTGTACCTTTGTACACATATCTCACCTATGCTATCAAATAAAACATGTTTTTAGAAGATTGACAGACTGTTGCTTCTGATTCAAGGGCAAATCAACTGTCCTCTGTATTTATATCTAGTTGCGCTTTTATTACATCAGCCCTTAAGTTTTACTGTTCTTACCTAAGAGCTTTGACTAACAAAACAGGTCTACTATCTGTATAATTTGTGGGGGGTAATTCATGAAAGAGATGCTTTTGAGTGTATAAGTATCTGCACCATAGGTCAATGATGCACAGCCAGTGGCCCGTTTAGAAGACAGGAAGCGAGAAATCGGGAAGCCGAATGGAGTTACCAACTAACTAACACTACAAATGATCGCCTCGCACGCTTACGGTTTTTTTTCCGGACCGTTGTAAGATCCGTATTTGTCGACGAGTGTCGACACTTTCCGCTAAATAACGGAAATGACGTAACTTCTTAACATCAAAACATTCGCAAGTGCGAGTCTTTCTACTGATCAGTCGATTATACCGATAGGCAACCGCAGGACACTAGATAGCGGTGGAATTGTGAAACGGCCTCGTATGTTTGCATGCAATTACTCTCGGTTTCATAGTAGTTAATATTAAATACTTAAATACGGAGTGTGACTGAAATTACCGACAATAAGTGAGCTGTTTGCTAGCGTTGAATGCAATTAGCACTACCAATCGAATGTTCAAGATGGCTCCACAGTAGCTTTCTGCTAGCTATTAAGCTATCGTTAGTATTTTGTCCACCATAGAATAGCACTGTTCCGTTTAGTATTTTGAGAATCATGTCGAAGATTGACCGTCTGAATGCCCGTGTGGCTAAACTACTGACGGTGGCTGTGAACGAGGTTCTGGAGGTTGTGAAAGAGACGGTGTCGGAGTACCAGGAGAAAACTGCCAGAACTCAGAGAGAGAACGAAAGTCTTAGAAGAAGACTGCAGGAACTCCAAGACAAGTTAAAGGAAGGAGAAGGTACGGCTAGGCCTCGTTACGCCGTTTAAGTATTAACGAAGATTTACTGTAAACATGGTGCACTGTATTTTGGAGTCTGTTGTACATAACTGTTCCTCTCATCCACAGCCCAACACCAGCTGGTTCTCCCTGTTACATTCGGTAAAACGGAGCAGGATGATTGCCACTCGTGCCCGAGGCAGGATCTCGACCCTGTGCTACACAGACACAAGGAGGAGTTGAACGAGAAGCAGAGCTGTGAAGGGCCGTGTCTCTCAGTGGAGCAGGACCCTTTCACAGACTCAGAGACAGAGTGCAACGTCACCTTGACGTTAGCCAATGACAGCAGGGATCTCCCCGAGGGGTTGTCGAGGGTGACGGACGCGGCTCTGACCGTCTACATGACTCGTCCTGTCGGAGACGGGGAGAGAGAGTCCATCCACGCAGGGGACGTGTTCAGCATGGCCGCTCCCAGCCTCCCCTCCTCCCCCTCTCTCCCAGCTTTGGCCGCTAGCGTCATCAAGACCGAGCCGGAACCAGAACAGCTGGAACAGTCCGCCGGGCCAGACTCCACGGGTCACAGCCAGTTCTACGAGAACTGCGGTGACTCGGACAGCAGCGCAACGCACAACGACTGCACCCTGGACCCCATGCACAGCCACCCGGACATGCAGGGCATGGTCCACTACATCAACGCGGAGGGTCTCAACACGTTTGTAGACACGTTTCCCTTCGAGTGCCACCCGGAACTGGTCCAGGACGCCAGGAGGACCAGGCTGCAGCACCGGCCGGAAGAGAACCACAGCTGTGTGGTGTGCGGGAAGACGTTCAGCCGCGTGGGGAACCTGCGGATCCACCAGCGCTGCCACACCGGGGAGAAGCCCTACTGCTGCCTGCACTGCGGACGGAGGTTCAGCCACGCCGGCAACCTGCAGAAGCACAAGAGGGTCCACACCGGGGAGCGGCCGTATGGATGCCAACAGTGTGGCAAAACTTTTAGTCAGTCCAGCCACTTGAAGAAACACCAGAGAATCCATATTGTCAGGCATATTAGTGTTGGATGATGATGCAGAGAGGTTGGCGGTTCATTTACTGGTTTAAGAGTATGGATGTCTGTCATGTAATGTCTTAGGCGTTTAACTTATTACATTATCAATATACTGTTTCTTTTTATAAAAGAAATTACGTTTTGTACTGTTTTACTGACTTATTATATTGTACTTTTCACCAAGCATGGATTTCTGCATTTGGGGTTGACAGAATGGACAGCATGACACTAATCTTTAGTTTTTGTCTTAATTACAAAAGAAAATAATTCTGTATAATGTTATGCATAATATGATCTACGGTCCGCTTTTTTATTAAACATTCTAAAATGTCTCTCTTTTTGTCTCAGATTTGTAAATGTAATGGACAAGAAAGATATGTGCTAAGAAATAATGACAGTGAACTTTTATTTTGAAGCCGTGTCTTGCTTCACCGGAACTGATCATCATGTTCTCTTTCAGACTGCTTCGTGTTGCTTTGTTTAGCTAGACGTCAAACCATGGCAGTGAATTTGGGTCTCTAAATTGGTCATCAACAGAATTCTAGGGGTTTGATCATAGAAAACTTGAACACAACTTTTGTTCACCTTACCAAGAGGTTTGTTTGGACAATGGACTTGTTTATTTAGCTACACTTATTGAAGGTGTGTTTCCAGACTGCCAGAAGCCAGCTAGCTAGCTAAAGTGAGTTTGCCAAGATAGGCTAGCTTCCTACCTGTCCTCACCAACTTATCTGGAGGGGAACAAGCAAAGTGACAACAAAGAGACACGACCGTACGACAAAGGTAAGCGTCTATTTCAGGAAAGTGTTCCATCGCTAGCTAGCATAACTTTGTCAAACGTTTTTAACCACGAGTCAAACAAGTGAAATACTAGTTAGCTAGATACCCTTCTCCAGTGATGTGTTGCAATCCTATCAGCTGGCTATGATGAGGAAACAGAAACGTCGACGTAATACCCAGACGCAAAGCCGTAAAGAGGAACAATAGACATAAATGCTATCACTTGCAATACAACGTTATTTTTGTTTGGACTGTATCATATTTTTTTGTACGTGTTCAGTTGGTAGACACTTGTGTTGCGTCTGAACCGCAGCGATTTCTCCTCAGGGATCTATATTTGTACCCTGGGATCAATATATCATTTCTGTGTGTTCCGTAACTCTCATGTCCTTTCTTTCTTCAGAATGTCTAAGCTGGAGCGTCTGAATGCCCGTGTGGCGCGGCTTCTGACCGTAGCGGTACACGAGGTTCTAGACGTGGTGAAGGAGACGGTTTCGGAGTACCAGGAGAAAACCGCCAGGACCCTGAGAGAGAACGACAGTCTCAAGAGAAGAGTTCAGGAGCTCCAGGAGCAGTTGAAGAGCGAGAAGTGCAGGTGTGTGCACCAGCAGGAGTTAGCGAGTCTTTTTCAGTTTTAATGAGTAACTTCATCTCCTTTAAAACACACTGTTCCCTGTGATGTTACAGCTGCCCCACTGCTCTTCCCAGTCTCAGGAGGGAGAGCAGCTGTTGAGAAGCAGCAGGAGGACCAGACCTGGAGCCCCTCGTCCAGGCAGGACCAGACCTGGAACACCTCCTCCAGGCAGGACCAGACCTGGAACACCTCCTCCAGGCAGGACCCGAACCCTCCTCAGCCCGACGCCACACAGGAACACACCTTCATACCCACACAGGAACACTACAGAAAGGAGCAGGATGTGGAGCTGGTAGAGTCGGAGTGTAAGTTCAGACTGGTGGTTCCTGAAGGCCTTGTGGTGCATCCTGGGGTCTCCCCTCAGCTCAGCGAGGAGAGCCATCCCCTGGCCCCGCCCACACCAGCCACGCCCACAGCACTGCGTGTCATCAAAACAGACGTGGACACACCCTCCATCAGGACTCTGACCACGCCCAGCGCCCCTCCCATCAGTACTCTGACCACGCCCAGCACCCCTCCCATTAGCTCCTCCCTCCTGAACGCCCAGCTGGGATTAAACTTGACAGTCATCAAAACGGAACCAGAGACGCCCGAGTGCTCCACCCCACCCTCCGCCCCGCCCGGCGACGACCGGGGCGTCGATCTGAGCTGCGGCTCCGCCCGACACGACGCCGCCAAATCCCCCGCGAGCGGAGCCCCCTACGGACTGTTCTACCTGCACCCCAGCCAGACCCCCGCCGGCCGGAGGTTCAGCTTCGGCAGGACCGGCCGAGCCGCCCTGGACGCCCGCAGGAGCCGGCAGATGTTCCGCAGGGACGAGCCCCATGTGTGCTTCGTGTGCGGGAAGACGTTCAGCCGCGTGGGGAACCTGCGGATCCACCAGCGCTGCCACACCGGGGAGAAGCCCTACGGCTGCCTGCAGTGCGGGCGAAGCTTCCGGCAGGCAGGAGACCTGAAGAAGCACAAGAGGGTCCACACCGGGGAGAAGCCCTACTACTGCCAGCAGTGTGGCAAGAGCTTCAGCAGGGGAGAGAACCTGAAGAGGCACCAGAAGATCCATGTTGGAGAGACTTTACAGCTGCAGCAAGCGTGGAGGGAACACCAGACAAGCTAGACATAGAATGTGCCGGAATGTATCTTGCTTCAGATGTAAAGGCTCTGCATGTGGTGGATGTTGGCGTTGGAAAGCTGCAGTGCTGAACATGTGGTTGGTTCTGTCTGGGAGGTGGTCAGTGGGTTTTAGCAACTGGACTGATTGACAAACGTTTGATGACTGTTCGTTGTAGATCAGTCATAAAGGGGATAGAGACAGACAGCAGGGTGAGGGACAGACAGGTCCAGACAGACAGCAGGGTGAGGGACAGACAGGTCCACACACAGACAGACAGCAGGGTGAGGGACAGACAGGTCCAGACAGACAGCAGGGTGAGGGACAGACAGGTCCAGACAGACAGCAGGGTGAGGGACAGACAGGTCCAGACAGACAGCAGGGTGAGGGACAGACAGGTCCACACACAGACAGACAGCAGGGTGAGGGACAGACAGGTCCACAGACATTTACATTTAGTCATTTAGCAGATGCTCTTATCCAGAGCGACTTACAGTAAGTACAGGGACATTCCCCCTGAGGCAAGTAGGGTGAAGTGCCTTGCCCTAACTCTAACCCAAGGACACAAAGTCATTTTTGCACGGCCGGGAATCGAACTGGCAACCTTCAGATTACTAGCCCGCTTCCCTAACCGCTCAGCCACCTGACTCTCAGACAGACAGACCGCAGGGGGAGGGACAGACAGGTCAACAGACAGACAGACCGCAGGGGTAGGGACAGACAGGTCCAGACAGACAGCAGGGTGAGGGACAGACAGGTCCACACAGACTGACGTGGGATAGATCAGAACCAAGCAGTGTATGTATGTGGTTGGCTCATCCAGCTGTCCCTCTGCATACTGATGGTATTGTTCTGAGTGAAGGAACGTCAACAACATTGTCCTCCTGGTGGTGAATAAAAACAACAGCCTCACTGCAGTGTCTGAGTGAATGGACTGAACCTGCTGAACTGTAACATGGCAGAGTTCATCATGTGAATGTGGGTTTGTTATTACCTGAAGTTTGGGAGGTGAATCTGCAGACATTCTTAATATATCTGCAGAAAGAAGGGTACAATGGTATATCTGAGTGGATGAAGATCTGATACAACAATTTAATCCGTTATATTATTAATTTTATGTTTTATTTATTTGATATAAAAAAAAGGTTTTGGTAATTTGCCAGTGGTCCTGTACAGGACACCCGTTCCTCTTGAGACCTAGCTCTGATGTTTACCAGACTTGAGCTGTAGAGAAACAAACACGGAGGGGCAAGGCGCATCTCGTGACAAAGGACGCTTTCTCCCAGTGAGCTCATGCATCTGCCCGGCGGACAGGGTGGGAACAGGCGCTCAGTAAGTGTCGTTGGCCCGGAGGTCTGAAAAGTTCACCTTCGAGATGCGTTGCTGACGTGGAGAAGCGCACCTTAGTTACCAGGAAGTGTTGAACAACTTATGGGAGGTTCTGGAGCGGACCTTTGCACTTTGCTCTGCGAAGGGGTGAGTAGCCTAAACAACTTATTTTATGTACCGTAGTTATGACCCATCAGTGCGTCTGTGTTTTATTTTGATTAATTTGGTGGGAAGAAAATGAATAATTGTAATATAATGACTTTATGGGGCAATTCGGCTTTAGAAGTAGTTTTAACTAGCCAATTCTAGAAATACGGAAGCAGAAATAGCTGTAGTAAAGATAACATCTCAGCAATTACCGACACAAGCCAGAGTTTATTAGCTAGCCTACACACAGTGACATCAATATTTTAGATGGATATTTATAAATATTCTCGAACGCATCACAGGTTTAAATTTCACATGTGTTTACAAACTGCACGTGAACAGAACAGGTTAACGCGCAGGTAGGCTGCGGGCTTTTCCGGGGAATGACTCAGGGAAAGACCATCTTTATGAATGTAGCGCTTAAATCACGTCAAAAGTTAGCGTTAGCTAGCCAGGCAGTAGACTTGCATTTAAAATGCGAAGTTAAATCGAATCTATTTAATCGTATAAGAATGTTAACAAATATGCTCGGCATGGTGTAGCCTAACGCTGTTGAACCCTGGGGATTACATAGGATACAGGAGTTGAGCAGAGGGCAGTAATAAAAGCCCCTTAGGTATGGGTTATCTAAAAAAAAAAAAGCGAGATAAATGAAAGAATGATCGATTCGATTTGAGATTATGAATGTATCATTTCCTGTTTCCGTGTGGAGTCTCCCAATCCACTCCGAAGCCGTCAGCTGGCGCGGGGTTATAATGATGAAATGAAGATTCATGGAAAGATCCTCACACATTTCCAAACTTGTGACTCACCCGTTGATAAAGAGGGATACCTGTACAAGAAGGTATGTTACAAAACAACCTAAGTCATCCAAATTATGACATAATGCAAACTATGTGAATAGATTTTCCTTACAATAAATCGTCTGTAACAATGGACCACCGTCTGTAACAATGACCGTTTATGTCGCTTGTTCCTGTCACCAGTGAAAGACTGATGTGTTGTGCCACTCATGTGCGTGTGTGTGTGTGCGTGTGTGTGTGTGTCCCAGGGGGAGAGGAACACGTCCTATCAGAAGCGTTGGTTTGTGCTGAAAGGGAACCTGCTGTTCTACCAGGACAGGCCAGGTGACCGGAACCTGCTGGGGGTGATCATCCTGGAGGGATGTGCTGTGCAGCTGTGTGAGTCTGAAGAGCAGTTTGCCTTCTCGTTGGTGTGGAGCGGACCGGGCCTGCGCACATACAAGCTCGCAGCCGACGACCAGGACGCCCAGGAAGCCTGGATCAAAGCCCTGCTGACGGCCAATCACGGATACCTGTCGCTGCTCGTCATGGACCTGGAGAAACAGTACAGGGGTGAGACAGACAGGGATGAGAGACAGACAGGTGAGAGACAGACAGGCATGAGATACAGACAGGTGAGAAACAGACAGGGATGAGAGACAGACAGGGATGAGAGACAGACGGATGAGACACAGACAGGGATGAGAGACAGACAGGATGAGAGACAGACAGGGATGAGAGACAGACAGGGATGAGAGACAGACAGGGATGAGAGACAGACAGGTGAGAGACAGACAGGTGAGAGACAGACAGGGATGAGAGACAGACAGGTGAGAGACAGACAGGCATGAGACACAGACAGGTGAGAAACAGACAGGGATGAGAGACAGACAGGTGAGAGACAGACAGGCATGAGACACAGACAGGTGAGAAACAGACAGGGATGAGAGACAGACAGGGATGAGAGACAGACAGGTGAGAGACAGACAGGGATGAGAGACAGACAGGAATGAGAGACAGACAGGGATGAGAGACAGGCATGTCGACAGACAGAGAAGGCTGAGAGACAGACAGGGATGAGACAGACAGGGATGAGAGACAGGCAGGTGAGAGACAGGTGAGAGACAGACAGGCATGTCGACAGACAGAGAAGGCTGAGAGACAGGCATGTCGACAGACAGAGAAGGCTGAGAGACAGACAGGGATGAGAGACAGACAGGTGAGAGACAGACAGGGATGAGAGACAGACAGAGAAGGCTGAGAGACAGGTGAGAGAGAGACAGGCATGTCGACAGACAGAGAAGGCTGAGAGACAGACAGGTGAGAGACAGACAGAAAAGGCTGAGAGACAGACAGGTGAGAGACAGACAGAGAAGGCTGAGAGAGAGACAGGGATGAGAGACAGACAGGCATGTCGACAGACAGAGAAGGCTGAGAGACAGACAGGTGAGAGACAGACAGAGAAGGCTGAGAGACAGACAGGTGAGAGACAGACAGAGAAGGCTGAGAGACAGACAGGTGAGAGACAGACAGAGAAGGCTGAGAGACAGACAGGGATGAGAGACAGGCAGGTGAGAGACAGACAGGTGAGAGACAGACAGAGAAGGCTGAGAGACAGACAGGTGAGAGACAGACAGAGAAGGCTGAGAGACAGACAGGGATGAGAGACAGGCAGGTGAGAGACCGACAGGTGAGAGACAGACAGAGAAGGCTGAGAGACAGACAGGTGAGAGACAGACAGAGAAGGCTGAGAGACAGACAGGTGAGAGACAGACAGAGAAGGCTGAGAGACAGACAGGGATGAGAGACAGGCAGGTGAGAGACAGACAGGTGAGAGACAGACAGAGAAGGCTGAGAGACAGACAGGTGAGAGACAGACAGAGAAGGCTGAGAGACAGACAGGTGAGAGACAGACAGAGAAGGCTGAGAGACAGACAGGTGAGAGACAGACAGAGAAGGCTGAGAGACAGACAGGTGAGAGACAGACAGAGAAGGCTGAGAGACAGACAGGTGAGAGACAGACAGGTGAGAGACAGACAGAGAAGGCTGAGAGACAGACAGGTGAGAGACAGACAGGTGAGAGACAGACAGGTGAGAGACAGACAGAGAAGGCTGAGAGACAGGCCAGGCAGGAAGTGCTGTTGTTCTTATCCTGTCTCTTTCTCCTCCTTCCACAGAGGCCATGAAAGCGTTCCCTAACGACCCCAAAGTGCGCTCCTCCACACTGCCAGGGCCCACCCCAGTAAGACCAGCCCAGTCTGTGTTCTGGTCCTCAGCCACTCCCCCTCCGACACGACACCCTGGCCCAGTTGGCTGTAAAACCAACCAGATGCTCCTAACTCCAGCCACTACCTCCAAACCAGCCAATAGGAGGTCCCCCAAACTCTGGCCGAAGAGGAATGCAAATGTTGTACCCATCAGTGGTCCTGCCCCTCCCCAGGGGGAGTGGGCCGTGATTGAATCAGGACTCAAGGATGACTTCAGCAAATTACACGAGGACTTTGGGAAGGAAGTGAGGGAGCTGATTGCTGATTGGTTGAGAAGGGGACAGGATGAGGAGGTTGTTCATGAGGAAAACTTAATAGATTTTGGTTGAGAAAACATTCTTTTTGGTTTTGATTAACAGCATGGAAACAGATGAGTCTTGCTCAATATGTTTAACAATATGTAAAATGAGCCTGTACCAAAAACCAAAATTAATCAAATGTATGGAGATGTGATAAATCCTTTTTATTTATTTTTACTTTCTCCACCAGATCTTTACGAGTCATGAGCTGTCTTGTAAGCACAGACAGAGCGAAGTAATATGAGTAACTTTTGAGAAATAATATTTGTTCGAATGCTAAAAGATAATATTAAACAATGGCAAATGTACCAAACCCTTCACAATGTGTACGTGACTAGTCACCAAACTGATGCTATTGATTTCCAAACACCGTCGCACAGTCCTCCTTTTTTTAGTTGTTGACCTCCTCCACGGCAATAAATCACTTTCTCTTGACAGAGGTGCTGCTGGGTAAAAAAAGGGCTAGCTTCTTAACGGGGCTAGAGAAGGCCAAGAAGGGAGAGGGTGGTCAGATTTTAAAGGAGAACCGAAATGTCTGAGAAGAATGAAGCAGCTCTATTCCTGTCCTCCCAGCTGTCCCTTTACGGTCCCCAGGAAAGCTGTTCCCCCTTTCCCTCCCAGGGGTCCAAACTCACTAAATCACAGGAGTTTAACCGAAATCTTCAACACATTCTGCCAACGGACACTGCAGACATCCGAGGGGCCCATAAACGTTGTGGTTTCTGAGCAGAAACGTTTGACATTAAGAAGTGGAGCTCTGTTGAGCGTTCTTGGGGATTTGCATTAGATCAGTAAAATAGTTGTATTTTGCACAGTGCCAGCAAGTAGGCAGTAGAATGTCAGAGAGGAAGATGGTGGCAGCTTGTGTGAGGAGAGGGTATCAGTTGCAGGGACACTGGGTCTCAATACATGCCTTCACTGTACACTTCCATGATAGATGGCTTTGAATGGAGCTCATATATGGAGTTGGTGGAGAGTCTGGTGGGGTCCCAACAAACTGAAGATCTATCCAGGGCGTTTCTGAGCAGGACCCAAATTAGAGACTCAGTGTTGAAAAAGCAATGATATCAGTCTAGTCTTCTGTTCCTGCTGTATCGGTTCTCCATGTAGAATGTCCTTGATACCTTCTGTCACTGGGCCCAAAGAGATCTGGTGACTGAAAAACTCAGAAACTGTTATAGAAAATGACTTGGCATAATGGGCTGAGGCATAGTTAACTCTTTGGATTATGTTTACAGATATTAACTTACATGCAGTGTCACTGTTTCTAGATTACTGGTGGTCCTGTCATTACTGGAACCGAACCAGAGCTGCGCTTGCCAACAGCTTTCAAATTTCATGATCCTTTCCACCGTCCTGCCGGCCAGGGGGGATATACTATGTTCAACGCCATGTTCACTTAGACAGGTGATGACTTTGAGATATGTTTATGGGAAGCACTAGTCTGCACTCTGAACAGCTAGTTGTCTCTTTGTGATGGTCAGGGGTCGGCCTCTGCAGGTGCTCCTCCACCCAGATGAAGGAGACGTGGCTCCAGCTTGCAGGCTCTGTGTGGTCTGTCCTTCAACCGTGGAGGAAACAATCAACAGAAATAGCCTCAACAAAGACTCTGTGCGTGAAGTGATAAAGAGAGGTGGGAGGAGGAGGAGGGTGAGGAGGGGTTTCGGGGTGGGGGGGTACAACGGTAGCACAGTCTGTAATATTGGCTTGTCCATATTAGTCCACGTGTGACACCATAGTGAGGACTGGATGTTGAGATTGAATTCACCTCATTCCAAGACCCCAGGAGCCTATTTTGGAGCTTGGAAAGTTGACACCTCCATCACCTCCTCGCTCCTCCCTGTCTCCCTTACTTTCACCAGCTCGCCCTTTTCCTGCCAAACCTGATGCTGTGCCTAAAGTTAGCCCCCCGGGTCGATATATAAGACCTTGAGGGTCCGGATCCTTCATGTCAGTCCCATCGGCTTGGCGTAGGCTTCTCTTCTTGACCAACCAAAACCCCCCAAAAATCTTAAGAGATGGTGAGTGTGTCTGTGTTCCTCTTCTTAAACAACCTCTAGGATCTAACAGTTCAGTCTGAGACTTTGTCGATAAACTTGAAGAAATCATAAATGCTTTGATTCCTGGACGATAGGATGACAGGACTAAATAACCTAAAAGAAAGATTTTTAGTCAATGTCACCTTTCTAACTAAGCCTTATGCAGAGAAAACAAGCCTACTTACTGAATATGATTAAACTGCTTGTATTTAATCGACAAGCAGAAGAATGTTCTTGTAGTTAAGCAGAGTATGAGATAACTAACAGGACGGGACTGCCCTCCAGGAACTTCAGAGCATTTAGTCCACAGTTCTCTGAATCAGAATGTAAGCCTTTTGTTTTGTTTGGAATTACTTTTGAATGGACGTGTTTGCTACCTAATGACTACGATGCCACGCCATGCTCCTGAACGCGAGGCTGCGAGCGTAGGCCTGGATGGAGCCAGGATGACTGGTGTTGACCAGGCTCTCTGGAGCCAGGATGACTGGTGTTGACCAGGCTCTCTGGAGCCAGGATGACTGGTGTTGACCAGGCTCTCTGGAGCCAGGATGACTGGTGTTGACCAGGGTTTCTGTCTGTTTCCAGGCACCCAAGAAGGCCAAGAGGAGGCAGCAGCAGGGAGAGGGTGGATCCTCCAACGTGTTCTCCATGTTTGAGCAGAGCCAGATCCAGGAGTACAAGGAGGTGAGAATCTTTCACACCATCACAAGAGGGAAGAGAGACAACACTGCAACCTTATATCTTTGAGAGGTTGGTTACAGGTGCTGTGACATATGACATTAAAAAAAGGACTTTACAAATAACATTTGATTTGAGATCAGGGTTGGGAAAGAAGGAAACAAAGGCCAAACAGTCCTTGTGATAAGTTGCGAAATAGACTTACATCACTTTGTATGGAGACGATTATGAAAATTGGTCCAAACACTGAAATGATGTAAGAAG
Source organism: Thaleichthys pacificus (assembly GCA_023658055.1). Lineage (NCBI taxonomy): Eukaryota > Metazoa > Chordata > Actinopteri > Osmeriformes > Osmeridae > Thaleichthys > Thaleichthys pacificus. The sequence continues at coordinate 17,608,970 of CM042856.1, read as the reverse complement.
TAGAAAGAACAAACATAGTTTTGGGAGACCCTGTGGGGGGAAGCTGTTTGTGGCTGTAAGACTAAATCTGAAACTGTTTCAGAAATGCCACAGTCAGCAGCAAAGAACAGTAAATCGTGTGTTTGCTGATGACAGCAGTCCCCTTTCCCCAGGGATAGGTTAGCCTTCTCCCCCAGGGCCCCCTCACAACCCGCACCGTGACCCTCCTGGAATGCATTGACTAACAGCTGGTGGATGCTAAAGCTAACCAAGCAGCTAGCGGGGATGCTTCTTCTCAGCTAGCAACTAGTGAGGATGCTAATGCTAATCAAGCTGCTAGCGGGAATGCTAATGCTAAACAAGCTACTAGCGATGATGCTAATGTCAACCTAGGAGCAGCTAGTGAGAATGCCAATGTTAAGGATGTAGGATTCAGAAAGAGAGGGTGGAGGGTTGGCAGTTGTAACCCATACTGTTCCCTTGCATGTCACAAGGGGCTTGTCTCACATTCCAAGACCATTTTAACACTTCAGGAAGACAAGTGGCTCAACAGCTGCCAAGTCCTCTATACACTCTTAAGCCATCTTGGGTTTCACTGCAGTGCACCTAGCGCCCTGAGGGGAAGGGAGGGGGGAGATGACTTCTCATTCTCACATTAGTCTTGACTGACTAACCCCTGGTGTGAAAGTCACGGGGAATCTTGTGATTAAGACTCATGTGAGACACATTTTTTTATCAAGTTGCTCTGTGGGACTTAACTGTTCTGTACTTAGATGAGAACAAATAGTTGGGTTGCATTTAGAAATCCATATATTTCCAAATTGTACAACCTTTCTGAAAGGCAACTAAATAGCCTTTCCGCCTCACTAACCTCGATATCCTCTGTCTGTTTCCGCCTCCTTCTCTCCTCTTTGTCCCCCTCCCTCCCCCCACCCTCTCTCCCCCCCCTCCCCCCACCCTCTCTCCCCCCTCTCCCCCCTCCCTTCCCTTTCTGCCAGGCTTTCACAATCATTGACCAGAACAGAGACGGCATCATCAGCAAGGACGACTTGAGGGACGTGCTGGCCACCATGGGCCAGCTGAACGTGAATAACGATGAGCTGGAGGCCATGGTGAAGGAGGCCAGCGGCCCCATCAACTTCACCGTCTTCCTCACCATGTTCGGAGAGAAGCTGAAGGGTGGGTCAACATGCTCACTCACACACACAAAGACATACACACACTTGTACACACACACTCACTCATAGACGCACAATCATACACACGCACTCATGCACACACACACTCACTCCTCGTCCTCCTCCAATCAGGTGCTGACCCCGAGGACGTTATTGTGAGCGCTTTCAAGGTCCTGGACCCAGAGGCCACCGGACTCATCAAGAAGGAATTGTGAGTTCCTCTGTTCTTTATAAATCCAACCCTGTCTGTGTAAAGTATAGATGTCTTTCCCAAGTGCTTCATCTGACAGTGTCCCTGTTGTCTTCTATCTCCTCCTCCTGCTCCTCCTCCTCTCCAGCCTTGAGGAGCTTCTGACCACCCAGTGTGACAGGTTCACCGCTGAGGAGGTGAGATATTATCCATGTATACAGTATATATGTATATATGCTGTAGATATGTTACTCTTTCTGTTTTGGATGTGCACTGGATATCTGAAAAGCCGTCAGCATTAAATATAACACGACAGTGCTTTGGTTTGTCTGCTGAGATGATATATCCGTACATATCTGAGTGTTGCTCAACGTCTTCAAATGACTGAGTGCCGGTCCCTGCCTCCCAGTTCTGAGCGTTTGTTTCTCTGTCGACACCAGATGACCAACCTGTGGGCTGCTTTTCCCCCTGATGTGGCTGGCAACGTAGACTACAAGAACATCTGCTACGTCATCACACACGGAGAGGAGAAGGAGGAGTAAAATCCACCAGCTTCTCTACCTCTCTCCGATCATCCCCCTTCACTTCCCCCTTCTCCAACTCTGTGGTTTCCCTCTCTCGCTCTCCCTCCCTTCCTCTCTTCACCCTCATCTGCTCCAGACGAAAGACTTGTCTTCGTTGTGGACAGACTGAGTGAGTGGGCTGAGGACCTGGGGAGTGTGTGAGTGAGAGTACCAGCAGGGGACATGGGATTATTTACAATAAAATAATCTTGTAACATCGAAACAACTCATCTCTCTATCTCCCTCCCTGCCTCTGGTTTCTCCTCTTTTCCACCTATCACTTACTCCTGTCTCTCTCTCTGCCCAGTCCAACAGCGCATGCATCATACCTACATCTTGTTAGTGTATACCTCAGTCAGTTAAGGCTGCTGTTGTCTTGGGTGCTGTGGTGCATGCTCACTTGTTTATTTGAAACAAATAAACTGTGACCTGCGAGGCCTGTAGTTTTGGACCTGAGCAGGAGTGCTTGAGGGACGCGTCCCCGAGCTAGCTTTGGAAAGGAGAACAATGTAAAAGAGGGGAGTACTGTACTACAATAGCTTACCTACCCCTCTCTCTTAACTTATCTCTCTCTCTCCTATGTGGAGGGATGAATGGAAGGGTGTCAGAACCAGAGGAAAGCAGGATTAGATCCTGTTAAAAAAGAGAGAGAGATAGCGAAAAACGAGAGGAAAAGAGACAAAAGGAAACTTCTTTGTTTCACCTTCTCCTCTTCGTCCTCTCTGCTGTTTCTCCCCTGCTGCCCCGCTGTGTCTAACTCTCCATTTCACCAGAAAACCTCTGTAACGTAAAAGTAATGAAGTACAAAATAAAAACCAATGTCTTTCGTACCCTCGTCTCTGTTGGTCTGAGTGGGACTTCACGGGGTCAACGCCAGCTTTGCTCCTCAGCGAGCACTGATCCTGCATGTCCAGGAACAGACACTAGATGGCATGGTAGTTGTTACAGTTTTTCACGATTGCTAAAACACATTTCTTGAAACAATCACCCATTTTCTCAAAACTGTAAACACAAAACCTCATCTTCAAGCACTATTTACAAAACCTCTGAATCCTCTTGCAAAATGAAACTTTCGCCTCAAAACAGTATACAGCCTACAATGCACTGTACTACAGTATACAATACTATAAAAGGGGCAAAAATCAAAGGAGTAAACATGTGATCAATGTGCTTCTTCTTGTCTTTGGGCTGGGTCAGGCCAGAGCACTTTGTTGACATCACAAGCAATATTTTCCCACCTTCAACAACCTGTTTGCTCTCTGAACTGGCTTATATTGGTTGTGTCAAATCATTTGAAACAAGTTAAATCAATTTTGAGTGGTTGTGTTTTGTCAATGACATGTTTTCTCTATTTGTATTTGATTGTTGCCATTTGTGTTTGCCAGTATGGATGACATGTGCATTAGAGTGCAGAATGTGTGGGCAAGATGGGGCCAGTGTTTAATCAGAGGGGCACATAAAAAAACGGAAACAAATGATATTTAAACATTAAATACTTTAATTTTGCTTTACATTAAAATCATACAAACGGCTCTGGCTCTCCCTCTTCCAGCTCCTCAGCTCTCTCAATACTTTGATATGTTTCTCTAACTTTTTTATTTACTGGCGCAAAAAAGGCTGCAATGTCCCTTCCTCGTTTCATGATGAAATGAAAGAAGAAGACCAAATAACCAAATGAGAAGGTTTCTGTTGTCATTGTGAGACACACCTTCTCCCAGGTGTGGAGCCAGGTGAGTAATTTACATCTGCTGTGTCCCTCTGTCAGTGACAGCTGACTGACGTACGCTCATGGTATAGAAAAGTATTTAGCAGTCTTTAAAAAACATTACATATATGCTCAATTAATTTAGCTTTTTTAAGTATGCACCCCGGGTCTCCAGTGCAGCCTTGGTCGTCCACAGCCAGAGAGGTCCGGCCCTCCCCCTGCCTTCCAGTCGCCCTCCCCCTGCCTCCCAGTCGCCCTCCCCCTGCCTCCCAGTCGCCCTCCCCCTGCCTCCCAGTCGCCCTCCCTTAACATGTACTCCATCATGAAAGGGTGATTAATGTTATGGGGTCATGTCCCTTCACACAGCCTAAAACCAGGAAACTTCAGAGAATGATTCAGAGAGAACTCCTCTGGTGAAAGGTAAGCTGATGTGCTATCTTATCTGTTGATATCTTAATAAACATCAGATGATCTGTTTTTGTTTCTAATGTATCACTGCTTTATGTTGTGTTTGAAATTATTTTCAGATTTACCTTCAAACAACACCATATCCTGTCAGTATGTCTAAATATTATAATACTTCTGGGAACTCCATCCAGGAGACTTACTTTCACGAATGTGACAATAATTTGACAGGTGTGTTGATATGGTTGATTTGTAATGTAATCACTGCTATGTTTGGGTTCCCTGCAAGTGTGGCAGTCCTTTGGGAGCTGTTTCAGAAACACAGGAGAGGAACCCCCACCACCCCCAACGACGTCTTCATGCTGAACCTCACAGTCATGGACTCTGTTTTCTTATTTTTTCTACCTATTGTAGTGTGCAATTATGTAATATTCAAAAACAGGAAAATAGAGTTTTTTTGCAACTTCCTTAATGCTTTTAATGTCAGTGGTCGACCTCTCCTTATGACCTGTATCTGTCTGGACTGCTACCTGGCTGTGGTTCATCCAATCATGTACAGAGCCAGGAAGGGTCTGACCTCCAGGGTTCTGATGTGTGTTGTGGTGTGGGTTGTCACGCTGGCTAATGGAGTCATGTATTCACTAGCCAATAGTGAGCTAGGGGGTAATCCAATCATCATCATGCCATTTGTTGTCGCCATCCTGATCACGGGAATCTGTGACTTCTTCATCCTCCGGGCTCTGAAGAGTTCTGACCCTGCAGGACGAAACCTCCACCCCCAGAAGAAGAAGGCTCTTCAGATCATCATCAACAGCCTGGTCATGACACTTCTCGCCTACCTTCCTCAAGTGTTTTTATTCATCGGAGGACGTTTGACCATGATGACAGCGTTTTACCAGTGTGTCCTCTATGTGCCGTTTCTGATTATTACTGCGTCCTCGGCAGCGGTCATGCCTGTTCTCTATCTGAGTAACTTGGGGAAACTGGACCGTGTCTGGCTCTGGTGCCACAAAACAACCTGAAATGTCAGTTCCACCATGAACCTGTCAATGGTGATAACTATTATAAAATAATAATCTTAATGCTAGTAACCTCAGATGGCAGTGGCTCTTTAGATCATGTTCATTTGTAATTGAGGTTTTCTGAATGGATTTGTTAAAACTCATAATGATATTGATTAGCGTATTGTCATCATTGTGTGTGCATAGTGTAATATTATCAGATGTGTGAGATGTAATACTGCCTAGTTTCTGATTAGTCCTATTTCGATTTCATAAGTCTTAGCACATCCCCACTGTCTAATACATCTATACAATATTCATTTGAAGTATTATATTCGGTACATGCATTTGTTTCTTATATTTTTGTGATCAATTACTCTATTGTTAAGTTGTCAAGATGTTTATATAGGCTACTGTGTTGCGAGGACCAAACATGATGAATTAAAGTGACCAAGTAATCAAATGAGAAGGTTTCTGTTGTCATTGTGAGACACACCTTCTCCCAGGTGTGGAGCCAGGTGAGTCATTTACATCGGCTGTGTCCCTCTGTCAGTGACATCTGACTGATGTTTGCTCAGACACACTCAGGTCAGAGGCAGGTTGATCACCACTGGAATCAGAACATGGATTCTGGTAGAAGGTATCTTGTAAATAATATAATATCCAATTGAAGAATTGCATCAGACAAGATATAGACGATAGATTTAGAACACGATGTATGGAACTTAACTATATCATAGTGTGAAGAGGGAAGCGTAGGTTGGGAAAGACAAAGCACAAGGTTCTGATGTGCACAGGCTGCTACACTGTGGCTCCACAACTCTCACGCAACTAGGTCAGCTTTGGAGTCCAACTCTGTCCGGTCACTTGCTTCTGTGTGTTTTGTGTGTGATCAGATGATGTTTTGTATCATCTGATCTTCATCTTGGACAGACACTGTTGGACACAACATCCTGAAATCCAGACGCATTTAACAAGCATTACACATTTTTACAATACACATGTTTGGGATTCGCTGATAAACATATTTTAAGGAAAAGAAACGTCACATGGTGGTTTTCTTGTTTCTCTCTCATGGTACTATGCCTAGTTCACCTACCGAGCGGATTTGAATAGTTTTCACAGACAGCCATGGCCTCCATCATGTCGTTGTGGTTTGCAAAATTCAACCCAGTCTGACAGGTTAATTGATGTAATAACAGGTCTGATCCCACCAGCATAAAACCAGGTTAACTTCAGAGAGAAACTCGATAGCTCCTGATCCCAACCTCTGGTGAAACGTTAGATGATTCAAGGTTGTTGAAACTTCATAAATATCATGATTATTTTTGGGTTAGGGTTTTTGAGCTGCCATGTTATTTTCCGTGGGTGTGGCAAGCTTATCCAGCTACACTTACGTTAGCCTGCTCTGGAGCAGGTTAGTGCTAATTGATATGTTACTATGGTGATTTATCGAAAGTTGCTTCCACGAACCAAAAAGAGGGCGTTTTTTTTATCTTAGCCTGAAAATTAGCTCGCTAAACCGCTTAGCGAGCTACGACGAATACCCCCCAGACTGGTGGATGCTCAGACACTCAGGCCAGAGGCAGGTTGACCACCACTGGAATCAAAAGATGGATTCTGGTAGATGGAAAGTGTTTTGTAAATAATATAATATAATGTCATATAAAAGTTGCATTAAACAAGATATGAATAGAGAGGTTCAATACCGAATACTAAAGCAATACATATGAACATTACGTAATCAACAAATTGCCTGTTTCACAGGCTTTTCAGTGAAGCCAAAGCAGAAGGGCATGCGCAGTGAGTCGATTGTTGTTCACTTCCTGGTCCCGTATTTGGAAGGTTTCCTGGCGGGTGGCAGAAAGTACTCAGTGGACTCAGCGGACTGTGCAGGCTACGTTAGCAGCAGAGTGGGTCATCTAGCCAGACTCCTCACAGCCTGCTAAATATCGCAGGAGGAATGCTGTTCTGGTAATGTCGACTATCGTACCGTGGTGTTGCTATCGCACCGTTGTGCCTTCTGAGTTCTGACTGGCCGACCGCCACGCAATGGCCTCGCCAGTTCTGCCCCCATCCACAGCTGTCAGGCTGTTCGCCGTGGCAAGCGTCGCTTTTCTCCTACTCCCGTCCACGGTCCGTGCCTCACAAGGAGACAAGGAGCCGGTGTACCGTGACTGTGTTAAGCAATGCGTCCGGACCAACTGCACCGGAGCTCGGCTCAGGGGTTTTCAGTCCACCCAACCGCCATACATGGCGTTGACAGGTGAGGTTTGTGTTGCCGCATACTGTCTGATGATGTTGACAGCAAGCAAGCTAACGCTAGCTGGTAGGATAACCGTGACTGCACAGCTGAAGTGTGGAAATGTGACCGTATACATGTTCATGCTGACATGGTCAAACGCTTGTCTGCACATTCGCTGACTGTAAGGCAACTAGCGATAGCAACTTAACCTCGTACAACTGTGTCCTTTTGTGATGTAGAATGTGGTGGAAGCTACTCAGAACTGTTTAATTGTGGATGTATAACATTGTACGGGAATTAGGCCTATATGAACTCATTTCAGCATATCAGCCTCGGGTCTGTTTAAGACTACGTTTATAGATAAAGTACATGAGTTCTTAATTTGTTTGGTGGTCTCTAGCCAGCAAAGACAACTTAGCCCTGTCATTCTAGCTAAACAGCATCTGGGCGTCAGTACCTGAATATTCAGGTCCAACCTGCTATTTGTATTAACCTGCCTATCAAGTTTTTAATACACTGCATGTGTGTGAGTGTGGCATAGACAAGTCAAATACATTTGATTTGTATGGCACTTTTTACAAGCAACAGTGTGTTTCTGACCCTGGGTGTGTTTCTGACCAGGTTGGACATGCAGAGATGACTGCAGGTACCAGTGCATGTGGACCACTGTGGGCCTGTACCAGGCGGAGGGATACAGCGTACCTCAGTTTCACGGCAAGGTAGGAAACCCTGCCGGAACTACTTCTCTCTTCTCAGTGTCACTGCTGCTCTGTATCACATGACAGTGTAGACAGACATCACTGCTGCTCTATATCACATGAGTGTAGACAGACATCACATGACAGTGTAGACAGACATCACTGCTGCTCTATATCACATGACAGTGTAGACAGCATTGACATTTAGTCATTTAGCAGACGCTCTTATCCAGAGCGACTTACAGTAAGTACAGGGACATTCCCCCCAAGGCAAGTAGGGTGAAGTGCCTTGCCCAAGGACACAACGTCATTTGTCACAGCCGGGAATCGAACTGGCAACCTTCATATTACTAGCCCGACTCCCTCACCGCTCAGCCATCTGACTCCCTAGCAGATGTTGTTATCAGAGTGTACTTGAGACCGTCTGTGTGTTTCTCCCTCCAGTGGCCGTTCGCACGCTTCCTGTGTTTTGAGGAGCCGGCGTCGGCGCTGGCATCGCTTCTCAACGGCCTGGCCTGCCTGCTGATGCTGCTCCGATACCGGAGCGCAGTGCCCCGCCAGAGCCCCATGTACCACACCATCACCGCCTTCTCCCTGGTGAGGGGCGGGGCCAGACAGGGAGCAGGGGTTGTAAAGGCGGGGGGGAGATAGGGAGCAGGGGTTGTAAGGGCAGGGGGGAGATAGGGAGCAGGGGTTGTAAGGGCGGGGGGGAGATAGGGAGCAGGGGTTGTAAAGGCGGGGGGGAGATAGGGAGCAGGGGTTGTAAGGGCAGGGGGGAGATAGGGAGCAGGAGTTGTAAGGGGAGGTTAGAAAGTGCACTGAGGACTGGGGTTGAAGACCTCTGCTCTACACTGTCTTTCATGAGACTGGAGAGCTATGGCCTGTATACTGTGTGTTGTGGTTTGATGGACTGTGTGTTGTCTGCAGGTGTCCCTCAATGCCTGGTTCTGGTCTACCGTGTTCCACACCAAGGACACATATCTGACAGAGGTGCGTTTGCTCTTCTCCAGGCTAGATCTGTGGTCAGTTACCAGACTGTAGACCCCACCAGACCAGGCCTTGTTTGTACCACACTCACCTGTGTCTCTCTTTTAGAAAATGGATTACTTCTGCGCATCTGCTGTGATCCTCTACTCCATCTATCTGTGCTGTGTGAGGTAAGAAGCTACTTACTACCTGAGATCTTCTTCTCTCCTGTATGAACCTGAGGTCTTCTTCTCTCCTGTATGAACCTGAGGTCTTCTTCTCTCCTGTATGAACCTGAGGTCTTCTTCTCTCCTGTATGAACCTGAGGTCTTCTTCTCTCCTGTATGAACCTGAGGTCTTCTTCTCTCCTGTATGAACCTGAGGTCTTCTTCTCTCCTGTATGAACCTGAGGTCTTCTTCTCTCCTGTATGAACCTGAGGTCTTCTTCTCTCCTGTATGAACCTGAGGTCTTCTTCTCTCCTGTATGAACCTGAGGTCTTCTTCTCTCCTGTATGAACCTGAGGTCTTCTTCTCTCCTGTATGAACCTGAGGTCTTCTTCTCTCCTGTATGAACCTGAGGTCTTCTTCTCTCCTGTATGAACCTGAGGTTGTCTTCTTCCCTCCTGCAGGACTCTGGGTTTGAGGAGGCCTGGGGTCTCCAGCATGGTGGGGGTTCTGCTCATCCTGGTCTTCACCTCCCACGTTTCCTACCTGACCTTTGTCAGCTTCGACTACGGATACAACATGGCCGCCAACGCTGCCATCGGTGAGTCTGGATCTGAGATTCACCCTGGTCTGGATCTGAGATTGGATTCCATATTATTAATGTTGTTCTGTTAGAATAACATGTTGTTCCCCTTCCACCTCCACTCCCCCCTCCCCCAGGCATGGTGAACCTGCTGTGGTGGCTGTGCTGGTGCTGGCTGAACCGTCGGACGCTGCCGTACTGGTGGAAGTGTGGTGTGGTGGTGGTGCTGCTCCATGGCCTGGCCCTGCTGGAGCTGCTGGACTTCCCTCCCCTGCTCTGGGTCCTGGACGCCCACGCCGTGTGGCACCTCAGCACCGTGCCTGTTCACTTCCTGTTCTACAGGTACGCCCCTGCCCCTTCACTTCCTGTTCTACAGGTACGCCCCTGCCCCGTCACTTCCTGTTCTACAGGTACGCCCCTGCCCCGTCACTTCCTGTTCTACAGGTAGGCCCCTGCCCCTTCACTTCCTGTTCTACAGGTAGGCCCCTTCACTTCCTGTTCTACAGGTACACCCCTGCCCCTTCACTTCCTGTTCTACAGGTAGGCCCCTTCACTTCCTGTTCTACAGGTACACCCCTGCCCCTTCACTTCCTGTTCTACAGGTACACCCCTGCCCCTTCACTTCCTGTTCTACAGGTAGGCCCCTGCCGCTCCACTTCCTGTTCTACAGGTAGGCCCCTGTAGAACAGGGACATCGGAGCAAATGCAATGGTTGGACAGGCTACTTGCCTGACCTCTACCTACCTGCCTCCCAGCTGTTGTCAGGCCATGTGTTTTGGAGGAGTGGCTTTGAAAGGAGGGGTGGGATATTTTGGGTTGGATACTTTCAAACTCGTGAACCTTACCGAACCCTGCCTTTGACCTGCTCATCTGTCTCTCTCTGTTTCCTTCTGCAGTTTCCTGATCGACGACAGCCTTCACCTGCTGAACACAGAGAAGACTGGGGTTAAACTGGAGTAGGAGGGGCCACTGCCCACACCCCACCAATCAGGGCAGCTGGACTCCAGAAAGGGGTGGGGGCACAGTCTCCATGGCGACCTGCATGACACCTGTGTTCATCAGTTTGAATTCCACCAAAATCAACTTTGTTTACACTTGATTTATTTTTGTTTTGGATTTTGCCGATTGGTTGAGAGAATTGTCTCTGTGATTTGTGGGGTTTCCAGTGAGTTTGGTGTTTATTTTTTTCTAATTTTTTTGCATTCACTAAGCTTTGCCTTTGACTTGAGTTAGCATAGCCCTCAATGGATAGTGGACCAGAGAACAGTGTTCTGTAACACAATATGACACCCAATTTGCACGGCTAACCAACAGTGGTTGGACTACACATATCTAATCTAATTTAACTCCCAGACCTAGCCTAACTGTTGACAGTGATTGGGCTCATCACCATGATCCACTAAGCCTGGAGCATTGGAGTCATCACATACTCACCTGCCTTCACCTCCAGGAAGCCCAGCATGCCAGGATTTACACAAGCTGCAGTTCCCAACAGCCACCACACGGCGGCGCCACCGCCTCACGTTCTCTGCTGTTGGGATCCTAGAGTGAGACTCTGCTTGTGGTTCTCGAATCACCATCTCGCCTTTAGTTCACCGAGTCTATTTCCATCACCGCTTCTTTTTCATGTTTGTTCATGTTTGTACATTATTATTATTTAGTTTTATTTTGCCTTGGGTTCTTTGATCTTCATTCTCGATGACCACTTTGTGCTTTATTTAGTTAAATGTAGCTTTTTTTTAATTACTATTTTTATTCACTTTGATTGATTAGTTGCAACGAGAGAAATATTTGAACAATCATATTTTGGAAGTGATCTTTGTTCACCTGGATTGCCTTTGCGTGGAGGGAGGGAGGGAGCAGTATGCTTGAGAGGAGATGGCTGAAGGAAACTGTACTCACAATAGAAGAGCTTCGGAGACTGACGTGTGTGTGTGCGTGTGTGCATGTGTGTGTGTGCGTGTGTGCATGTGTGTGTGTGCGTGTGTGTGTGTGTGTGTGTGCGTGCGTGTGTGTGTGCGTGTGTGTGTGTGCGTGCGTGTGGTGTGTGTGTCCTTGTCTCCAGTGCTGTTCTCATGTTCACCTGCCTACTGTTCTGTGTGTTTCTTGCGTTGTGCCTACTTGTACAGGATACTTTCTTTACCATTTTTAACAAGGGTTTGTCATGTGGAGAGTTTTGGCCGTGTGTTTTGTGAGGTCTGTGTGCTTGTGAGGTCCGTGTGCTTGTGAGGTCCGTGTGCTTGTGAGGTCCGTGTGCTTGTGAGGTCCGTGTGCTTGTGAGGTCCGTGTGCTTGTGAGGTCCGTGTGCTTGTGAGGTCCCGTGTGCTTGTGAGGTCCGTGTGCTTGTGAGGTCCGTGTGCTTGTGAGGTCCGTGTGCTTGTGAGGTCCGTGTGCTTGTGAGGTCCGTGTGCTTGTGAGGTCCGTGTGCTTGTGAGGTCCGTGTGCTTGTGAGGTCCGTGTGCTTGTGAGGTCCGTGTGCTTGTGAGGTCCGTGTGCTCAGCTGCCCCACGTGCACTTTGACTCACGTGCACGTGTAGAACTTGTGTTGAAGCACACGACAGTGTGTGAGATGCCTCCGTTCAAGGTTTTGCTTTTGCGATGACCATCATGAACTGACTTAACGTGTGTGTGTGTGTGTGTGTGGGGCGGGGGTGCACGAGAGAGACAGATTTAGCTTTACCCTGTAGTATGACCCACCAGATGCATCAGAGCTATATACACGTGAGTGTGTGTGTGTGAGTGTGTGCGAGAGAGAGAGAGGAGATGGGGGGTACTTTATGACAGCATGGTTGACCATGGGTAAATTTAGCTCCACTGGGAGCCAGGGAGGGAGAGATGTTGGGGGAGGGGGACTCTGACAACCAGAAACAGTGTCACAGGCAACAACTTTATTGGATTAAGAACCACAGACTCCTTCTAAGTGCTATTATTTGGTATTGTTTACCTTCACGCATGCTACAGTGTTCCCAACCCAGTGTGATGATCTCCCCTTCTGATGTTGGTGTGAACCATAGCTAGACGTAAACTGCTCTGGAGAATTTACGGTTAACTCTTATCCGACCGTAACATCCCAGGTGATTCACCTGTCGACAACCGTTGGAAACTCCGCTGGCTTTAAAAGAGCGGGAGGGACAGACCTCATGAATATTTTACTGTAACCATGGGAACCACTGTCAAACTCGTCTAAAGCGGCGCTCAGCCTCCGTTTGACTCACTACCGCCCCCTGCCTGCCGCCCTGCGCATCACCACCGTGCTCCGAATGCGTTGCCCTCACACCCTCCTGGGTTTGTTATTGTAATAAAGCTTTAAGAATTGAACCAATAAAAATGTGTTCTTGGTTGATAAGACACTTTGTGAGAGTTTTGTGTGTGTGTGGGACGGGGGGGCTAAAACGTGTAGCTGTCAGTAACTTTGGTCTGTTGTGATGCATAGCTTACAGTCCTCCACTGGTATGGAAGCAAATCGTGACAATGTTTTGAATGTTAAAAGGGCATTGAATACTTCATATTGAAATTTAAACAAGACCGAATTCTCATATGAATATATTTCAATGTAGAATAAAATTCAGGTTGCTCAACTTCGAGCTGAAAAAATACAAGCCCCAAAAATTCGAACCGAAAAATTTCGAGCTTAAAAGTTTTTTTTGGCTCAAATGTTTTTGAACAACCTGAATTTTATTTTACATTGAAATATATTCATATGAGAATTTGGTCTTGTTTAAATTTCAATATTAAGTATTCAATGCCTTTTAAAATTCAAAACATGTCACTGAGTTGCTTCCATACACTGGCAGTAAAACCGTATGGACCAGTTCGAAGGTCGCGTTCAGGACGGACCTCGCCGTGAGGCGGAATCAGAGCCCGTGCCGGGCTTTGTGCTCGTGTGGTTGACCGCCAGTGTGTGAGACCCGCGCAGCGGCAGACGGAGATTGATGGACGTGGATGAAAAGAACTCATTCTTCTGCCGAACCTCCCTCGGTTGAGGCACACAGAGGACAGTCAGAGTCCATGGAGGAATAAATAGTTTCGTTTATTCGTTTATAAATCGTTTATTACACATAAGTAGCCTACCCAAATTCACAGATTCTAGAAATCTGTTATTATTTGGAGCATTACACCGCTCTTAAGTTGAAGCAGACCCAAAAGATACTTCAGGATTCCACATCAGGGAGGTGAATTTGGGAGTAAGAAGTAACAGCTTTAACGCAAGAAGGAATAGTAGGCTACCGTCAGTTGCAGAACACTGATGGGACAAGAACTCTTCCTTCTCCGCTCTCTCTCTTCTGACTCAATGACTTTTTGACTCTGGGCGAAGAGTCAGCCCGCCTTCTCTCTGCCACTCCCCGCTCTGGCCTGCACGGGAGCGCGCCTGCTCCTGTCACGCTTTACTACTAACCGACGCGCCAGAGGCACGGAATTCCGGGGAGGAAGTTACTGGGATTGGAAAAAACAACTCCTAACGTGTCAAAACCCACCCGGAGGAATATAGGATTTTTTGGCGCTCGTTTGTCGCGGAATACAGCATAACTTTTAGGGACTATGGACTAGCGGTGGTCGGTATCGATGGAGGCGGCGAGAAGTTTTCTGTATCTCCGGGTACTGCTACTCGGAGTGTCGGGCGCGTTGAGCAGAGAAGGTGGGTGACTTCCCCGCTGTCCTACGAGGTTAAATAATATAGACATGCCAAGCTTCATGCGATCCAACACGCTGAAATAATACAACGCACAAATGTTTGAAATTGTTATTGAGTTCAACTTGGCCCAGAGAGTATGTCTTCGTGTTACGACAATAAAGTAGACCGCATTCCAATCTGCTCTCCCTGCCACCCCCTCGCGTAGACAGCAGATCACGGCCGGGGTTTATCATGGACCACTGGGATATTGATTATAATAGAATTAAAAACACAGATCTGTATGAAGAGGCAAATTGGCTGTTTGCAAAACGTTGTGTTGCAACTGCACTTAAAGATGTTATCACACTAAGAAGAGCTAAATGAGTGTAGAACAGGTAAATGCGCCAAGCCGTTCTGAAACCGGCTCTTCTGCTTTGTGACAACAGCAATCAGCGGAGAGGACAGAACGAGGTAAACAAAAACAAATCAACAGAAAACAGGCAGCGCATTGTGCTGGTCAAGCACTCATGACGAGGTCAATCATTCACTCCTTGGCCTAAAGAGGATATTGTTCTCTGTCCAGCTCGTGCCACCATGGTGCAGAAGTTACCGAGAGTGATACTGCCTTTCAGGCAGAGCAAAGTACTGAAAGCACAGGTGGGCCGAACCCTACTCTGGAAAGCACAAGCTAATTTTCGATAGACACTATTGAGGTCACTGCAGAACAGATACGGAGCCGGTTTTATTGTGTTTCAGACTTCATACATGACGCTGTGGAACAGGAACAGGAGGGGAGAGGCCTGTCGCTCTCCCCTCCTGGCTAAATGCATGCACAGATCAATAAAAACATTTATCACAGGTCAATAAAAACACTTACTGACTTTCCCTGGAACGGTGCAGTACGCTATCACCCAGAAACACTACATGCAGTATGCTATCACACAGAAACACTACATGCAGTACGCTATCACACAGAAACACTACATGCAGTACGCTATCACACAGAAACACTACATGCAGTACGCTATCACACAGAAACACTTCATGCAGTACGCTATCACACAGAAACACTACAATCAGTACGCTTTCACACAGAAACACGACATGCAGTACGCTATCACACAGAAACACTACATGCAGTACGCTTTCACACAGAAACACTACATGCAGTACGCTTTCACACAGAAACACTACAATCAGTACGCTTTCACACAGAAACACGACATGCAGTACGCTTTCACACAGAAACACTTCATGTAGTACGCTTTCACACAGAAACACTACAAGCAGTACGCTATCACACAGAAACACTACATGCAGTACGCTTTCACACAGAAACACTACAATCAGTACGCTTTCACACAGAAACACTACATGCAGTACGCTTTCACACAGAAACACTACAAGCAGCACGCTTTCATACAGAAACACGACATGCAGTACGCTTTCACACAGAAACACTACAAGCAGTACGCTTTCACACAGAAACACTACAGTCATCCAGCATTGTAGTCATCCCAGTGTTGTAGTCATCCATCAGGGGTCAGGAGGTGTTGAATATAAACGTGTTGGAGATGGGATCTAGTAGACTGACCATTGTGTTTGGGTTTGGTGAGGAACAGTCCTGATTGTGCTACGTGTTTTGGTTTAAAAGCTTGCACATGTACACACACACACACACACACTTAAACGTAATTACTATGAAACAGGTGACATGAGTTCCAGCTAAAGCTTCATTGTTGTCTGAGCAGGTTAGTCTGCTTTGCATGTACAGGTTCTGGACAACACACACACACACACACACACCTCGTCACTTCTGCCTCATGCTATGTGATGATGATTTCTACACACACTGATGGAGAGGTACTCACACACACTCACACACACACAAACATACACACTTGTGCATGCACACACACCCACACATGCACACAGAGACACGCACAAGTGGGCGCACACACACACACACCCTGGTTGTGGAACCACGGCTATTCCAAAGGTCAGTGGCTGAGCTTGGATATCAGTGTTGTTCTTATTGTACAAGTGGAACACAAACTGTGGTCTCTACGGCAACCTTCAGTCAGCAGAGGGCTGTGTGTGTGTGCGCCTCTATGTGTGTTTATGTGGGTGTTTAGATGTGTGTGTGTGTTTATGTATGTGTGTGTGGGTGTTTAGATGTGTGTGTGTGTTTATGTATGTGTGTGTGTCTCACCCCCCAGTGCACACATTGACTGAAACTCAGTAGGAATTGATTAACCTCTCAGGTTCAAGCAGCCATGTGTAACTAGCCTCAACCCTAACCCTAACACTAGCCTCAACCCTAGCCTCATCCCTAGCCTCAACCCTAGCCTCAACCCTATCCTCAACCATAGCCCTAACACTAACCCTAACCCAGAGAGAGTTATTGTTGTGTGTGCGAGAGTCATTGCAGGTGTGTGTGTGTGCATGAGGAAGACCTTCAGCTGTAGATCCTGTTCCTCCAGGTGTGTGTGTGTGTGTGTGCATGAGGAAGACCTTCAGCTGTAGATCCTGTTCTTCCAGACAGTTGAGCAACACCAGTTGTTCTTAGAGCAGGAAGCAGGAAGCAGGAAGAGACAGCTTGAGACCTGCAGAGGGTTGCTGCGGAGACTTCTGCCTTGTTTTGGTTCTGGCTTTTCCTGGACAACCACAGACACACACAAACACATGTACACTACAACACACACACCTGCTCTGCCCCTCTCAGTCATTGTGCTGTACACACACACTCACCAACTTGTACACACTCACTGAGACACTGTACTGCACGTACACACACACAAACACATAATATACAGGCACACATTCGGTGTGTACACACACACACACACACCCTGAGCAAACGAGCAGGTTTCCACACGTAGGTGTGTTCTCCTGGAGACGCCAGCGCCACGCGTCATGGTCACATGACCTCACCCAGCCTGTTGACCGCGTCACTCAGATCTGGAGACTCATTACGTCATCTCTGACACCCTGCAGGGAGAGCACACACAAACACTTTGATTTCATTGAGAGGAAATCAAAATATTTTCTTCAGCGAATCAATCTGAATCTAAAGGTTTGATGAGTTTGTGTTTGAATCAGACTGTCTCATGACTCCTGTATGACCACGCTGTGTTGTGGGTGATGCTGAATAGCTGTTTTGTTTCATATTCTTCGCAAACACAGCCTGCCCATCCACGCTACACAGACATGATCCTGTCAGACTGTCCTCCTAGGAAGGCAGCCACAGGCCAGCAGGTCAGAGCAGATTGAAGGCAGCCACAGGCCAGCAGGTCAGAGGGTGAAAACCTGCTTTGACGTGTCTCACGTTTAAGTTGTGTTTGAGTGAAAACGAGGAGGTCTGATCATTTCAACCGACATGAAACACTTTTTTGCTTGATTTTTTTGCTTCCACTCAACGAGCGGTTACTGCCCTTGTGCTTGGAGGGGCAGATGGATTCAGAGTCTTGTGTTTTATCTGGTTGTATATTTTACTGTACTGTCGCAGTGACTTTTCTCCTGTTCTCCCTTTCTCCTCCTCGTCCTCCTTCCTCCTGTTCTCCTCCTGTCCTCCTGTCCTCCTGTTCTCCTCCTGTCCTCCTGTTCTCCTCCTGTCCTCCTGTTCCTCCTCCTGTCCTCCTGTCCTCCTCCTCTCCTCCTGTCCTCCTCCTGTCCTCCTGTCCTCCTCTCCTCCTGTCCTCCTGTCTCTCCTCCTGTCCTCCTGTTCTCCTCCTGTCCTCCTGTTTTTGTGAGGATAGTCTGGTGAGTGGAAAGTCAAGTTGCTAGGATACAAGTGTACAGAAAGTTGTGAGCCAGCGTTAGTGAGCATTATAGCACACAGGTATTTTTTTGTGTGTGTATTGTTTGGGTGTGTGGTAGGTGTGTGTGTGTGCTTGGATGTGTTTCGGGGTGTGTCGGGGTATGTGTGTGTGGTGTTGTCTGTGTGTTTGGGTGTTACTGTGGGTGTGTGTGAGAGTGTGTCTTGTGGGGCAGTGACACGTGTTTAACAGGGTACTTATCAGCCAGAGAGAGAGAGAAATGAAGGAGGGAGGAAGAAAGGAGAGACAGAGTGGGAGAGGGAGGATGAGAGTGACCATGAAGGGGTTAGGAGAGAATGAGAGATCGGGAGTAGGAGAGAGGGGGCAGAGGGGGAGGGGGAGAGAGTATTTTAGGCCCTGTCGAAAGGCTGACAGACAAGGCCAAAGCTATGTACAATGAACTAAATACACTCTCTCTAAACACACACTCTCTCTCGCTCTCTCACGCTCTGTCTCGCTCGCTAACTAGCTCTCTCTACCTCGGGTCAGCATTCTGTTTTGTTTTAATCTGTTTATTCTGCCTAAGATTGCATCAAAGTTTGTGTGTGTGTGTGAGTGTGTGTGAAAGAGAATGTGTGTGTGTAACCCTAACCCTGACCATACCATTCCACTTCCTAGTATAAGTATAGACAGTAAGAAGCTGTTAGATTGGATATTTGATCCAACATACCAGGTCACATGGGCCAAGCAGACCAATCACAGTCACAGACAGATGTGTGTCCATTAGGAATGTTTACACTCTATAAATCCGATCTTCACTTAATTGTTACTTCTTATAGTGTTTCTGTATCCACTATAGGCCAGCTACTGGAGCACTGTATTGTATCAACAGCTATTGAAGTAGCGCACATACAAATATGTATTTAAGACAAGAGTTCATGTTGCTGAAGCACAAGATGAAGACCACCAGTCTCCTCTGTGTCTGAGAGGGAGCTGAGAGCGATAGCAGAGGAGGGGAGAGAGATAGGGGGAGTGGGAGGAGGAGGGGAGAGAGGGATAGTGGGTGGGAGGAGGAGGTGAGAGAGGGAGGGAGATGTGATAGGGGGAGTGGAGGAGGAGGGGAGAGAGGGTGTGGGAGGAGGAGGGGAGAGAGGGTGTGGGAGGAGGAGGGGAGAGAGGGTGTGGGAGGAGGAGGGGAGAGAGGGTGTGGGAGGAGGAGGGGAGAGAGGGAGATGTGATAAGGGGAGTGGGGGGAGGAGGGGAGAGAGGGAGGGAGATGTGATAGGGGGAGTGGAGGAGGAGGGGAGAGAGGGAGGGAGATGTGATAGGGGGAGGAGGGGAGAGAGGGAGATGTGATAGAGGGTGTGGGAGGAGGAGGGGAGAGAGGGAGGTAGATGTGATAGGGGGAGTGGGGGAGGAGGGGAGAGAGGGAGGGAGATGTGATAGGGGGAGTGGGGGAGGAGGGGAGAGAGGGAGATGTGATAAGGGGAGTGGGACGGTGGTTGGTGATCAGTAGTTTAAGACTGTTCCAGGAAGAAGCAGCATGTCTTCACAATACATGAGACTGCAGTCACATACTGTACTGTAACATGCATACTGTGTGTGTGTGCCTGTCTCTCTGTGTGTGTGCCTGTGTCTCTGTGTGTGTGTGTGTCTGTGTCTCTGTGTGTCTCTGTGTGTGTCTCTGTGTGTGTCTCTGTGTGTGTCTCTGTGTCTCTGTGTGTCTCTGTGTGTGTCTCTGTGTGTGTCTCTGTCTCTCTGTGTGTCTCTGTGTGTGTGTGTCTCTGTGTGTGTGTGTGTTTGTGTGTGTGTTTGTGTGTGTGTTTGCGTTTCTCCAGTGTGTCTGGGGACTGACATGAAGCTGGCCCTGCCCTCCAGTGAGCAGAACCACTACCAGATCCTGAAGCTGCTCTACTCTGGCTGCCAGGTCGTCCACGGCAACCTGGAGATCACACACCTGCACGGCCAGCCAGACCTATCCTTTCTGCAGGTCAGCTATGTGTGTGTGTGTTGTGTGTGTGTGTTATCTATGTGCATCATCATCTTCACACACTGACGTGGAAGTGGTGTCCACCTGACTGTGTCTCCCCCCCCAGGGCATCGTGGAGGTGCAGGGGTATGTGCTCGTGGCTCATGTGTCAGTGGACATGATCCCCTTGGACAACCTTCGCATCATCAGGGGCAGCCAGCTGTTCAATAACTCCTACGCCCTCGCCGTGGTGGACAACACAGCCGCAGGGGTGGGGCTTAGGACCCTGCGCCTCCGCAGCCTGACAGGTGAGAGAGGCGGGGCTCTGGGGGAGCAGGGGCGGGGCTTAGGACCCTGCACCTCCGCAGCCTGACAGGTGAGAGAGGGGGGGCTCTGGGGGAGCAGGGGTGGGGCTTAGGACCCTGCACCTCCGCAGCCTGACAGGTGAGAGAGGGGGGGCTCTGGGGGAGCAGGGGTGGGGCTTAGGACCCTGCACCTCCGCAGCCTGACAGGTGAGAGAGGGGGGGCTCTGGGGGAGCAGGGGCGGGGCTTAGGACCCTGCACCTCCGCAGCCTGACAGGTTGTGGAGGTGCCAGGACAGTTCAGGGTTAGGGTATGCTTGGTTTGATGAGACTGACGTTTTTCTGTACTGTACTGTTGTGTAGGTTTTAACCTGAACTGTGACTTTATAGAGTTTTTACAAGTATTTTGTCCCCCTCTTCTCCTCCTCCCCCCCTCCTCCTCCTCCCCTCCCTCCCCTCCTCCCCTCCCTCCCCCTCCTCCCCTCCCCCCCCTCCTTCCCTCCTCCCCTCCTCCCCTCCCCCCCCTCCTCCCCTCCTCTCCTCCTCCTCTCCTCCCCCCCTGGTAGAGATGCTGCTGGGAGGGGTGTATATTTGGGGGAACCCCCAGCTGTGTTTCCCTGATCCCCAGAACATGATGTGGAGAGACACACTGGACGCCCAGAACACACATGCTGCAGAGCTCAGACTGCAGGCTCAGGCTCCTGGCTGTGAGTCTCTCACACACACACACACACACACCAAAACTCACACGTATATACAGAGTGCTGGGAGGTAACACTGAGTGTGTTCCAGGCCCCAAGTGTTCCTGCAAGAACCGAGGATGCTGGGGAGAGACACCCCAGGACTGTCAGACCTGTAGGTACACACACACACACACACCACACACACCCCAGGACTGTCAGACCTGTAGGTACACACACACACACACACACACCACACACACCCCAGGACTGTCAGACCTGTAGGTACACACACACACACACACACCACACACACCACACACACCCCAGGACTGTCAGACCTGTAGGTACACACACACACACACACACACCACACACACCCCAGGACTGTCAGACCTGTAGGTACACACACACACACACACCACACACACCCCAGGACTGTCAGACCTGTAGGTACACACACACACACACACACACCACACACACCCCAGGACTGTCAGACCTGTAGGTACACACACACACACACACACACCACACACACCCCAGGACTGTCAGACCTGTAGGTACACACACACACACACACACCACACACACCCCAGGACTGTCAGACCTGTAGGTACACACACACACACACACACACCACACACACCCCAGGACTGTCAGACCTGTAGGTACACACACACACACACCACACACACCCCAGGACTGTCAGACCTGTAGGTACACACACACACACACACACCACACACACCCCAGGACTGTCAGACCTGTAGGTACACACACACACACACCACACACACACTCAGACTCCCCAGGACTGTCAGACCTGTAGGTACACACACACACACACCACACACACCCCAGGACTGTCAGACCTGTAGGTACACACACACACACACACACCACACACACACTCAAACTCCCCAGGACTGTCAGACCTGTAGGTACACACACACACACCACACACACACTCAGACTCCCCAGGACTGTCAGACCTGTAGGTACACACACACACACCACACACACACTCACATTCTAACACTAATGCTAATCTTAACCCTAAAACTCCCTGGAAAAAGCATTTGAATTTAAGGTCAAGTTTGTCAAGTTTTCACAAGGGTAGTTAAACAAGATGCGTGCCTCTGTCCTCAGGGACCAGTATCGAGTGTGCGTCAGGGTGTGTGAGGTGTAAGGGAGATCATTCCAATGACTGCTGCCATAACCAGTGTGCTGCAGGATGCACCGGGCCCAAGGACTCAGACTGTCTGGTGGGACACACACACTTACACTCACACACTTACACTCACACACACCCTATACAAATATTACAGTACACAAATACTCTTATCTGTTCCTGATCCTGTCTCTCAGTATGACTGGAAAATAAGTACTCCTTCTAATCAGTAAACACACACTCTCACTAAATCACACACACTCACATATATACACACACTCACTAGCTCACACACAGACACACACACCATCTGAAGCGTGCGTGTGTGTGTGCAGGCGTGCCGTCACTTCAACGACAGCGGGGTGTGTAAGTACAGCTGCCCCCCCCCCAACATCTACGACAAGGTCACCTTCCAGTCTAAACCCAACCCAGACAAGAAGTTCAACTTCGGAGCCTCCTGCGTGAAGACATGTCCTCGTAAGATAGCTCTCTCTCTCTCTCTCTCTTTCTCTCTCTCTCTCTCTCTCTCTCTCTCTCTCTCTCTCTCTCTCTCTCTCTCTCTCTCTCTCTCTCTCTCTCTCTCTCTCTCTCTCTCTCTCTCTCTCTCTCTCTCTCTCTCTCTCTCTCTCTCTGTCTGTTTGTCTGTCTGTCTGTATCTCTCTCTCTCTCTCTCTCTCTCTCTCTCTCTCTGTCTGTATCTCTCTCTCTGTCTGTATCTCTCTCTCTCTCTGTGTCTCTGTCTGTATCTCTCTCTCTCTCCCTCCCTCTCTCTCTCTGTCTGTCTGTATCTCTCTCTGTCTGTCTCTCTCTCTCTCTTTGTCCTTCTCTCTCCTCTCTGCAGCTTAGTGTCTCTCTCTCTCTTTGTCCTTCTCTCTCCAGCTTAGTGTCTCTCTCTCCCCTCCCCAGATAACTATCTAGCCATGGAAGAAGCCTGCACCATGGTTTGTCCCAAAGCCAACCAGGAAGTGATCACTATGCAGCCGGATGGACAGGAAGTGCAGAATTGTGAGAAGTGTGAAGGGGAGTGTCCCAAAGGTGGGTTTGGCACGTGTGTGTGTGTCTGTCTGTCTGTGTGTGTGTGTCTGTGTGTGTCTGTCTGTCTGTGTGTGTCTGTCTGTGTGTGTGTGTGTGTGTCTGTGTGTGTCTGTCTGTGTTTGAGTGTCTGTGTGTGTGTTCATTTGTTAACGTGTGTGTGTGTGTTCCAGTGTGCTATGGGCTGGGCATGGGGGGGCTTCAGGGCGTTACCATGGTGACCTCTGCCATCATAGACCAGTTTTCCGGATGTGACAAGATCTTCGGCAGTCTGGCCTTCCTGAAGCAGAGCTTCACTGAGTAAGAAACCCTCACCCTGAGAAATGTGTGTGTGTAACAGTGTGTGTGTAAGTAGTGTGTGTAACAGTGTGTGTGTGTTGCAGTGACCCCGTGACCAACACGTCAGGCCTGACTCTCAGACAGCTAGACGTGTTCAACAAGCTGGAGGAAATCACAGGTAATCATCCTCTCTCCTCATCCCTCATCCCTCTCTCCTCCTCCCTCTCTACTCCTCCCTCATCCCTCTCTCCTCCTCCCTAATCCCTCACTCCCCCTCATCCCTCTGTCTCCACCTCTCCTCCTCTCTCATCATCCTCTCTCTCTCTACCTCCCTCTCCCTCTGGATGAAGTCACAGGTCCTCATCCTCTCTCTCTCGCTCTTTCACTCTCTCTGTTCACCTTTTACATGTTTATATAGTATGTGTGTGTTAATGTGTGTGTGTTACCCAGGTTACCTGTACATCGATGAGTGGCCTGCCAACTGGACAGACCTGAGTGTGTTTGAAAACCTGAGAGTAATCAGGGGAAGAATGCTCTATAAGTAAGTCTGCCTGCCTGCCTGCCTGCCTGCCTGCCTGCATGCCTGTCTGTCTTTCTGTCTTTCTGTCTGTCTGTCTGTCTGTCTGTCTGTCTGTCTGCTGTACCAGTATTCATGTTTTGTAAGTCTTCCCATGCAGGTGTGTCTCTGTTATCAGGTGAATCTGTGTAATCAGTAACTCTGACGTTATAGCAGCTAATGATTACCCAGCAGAGGAACTAGCTGCAGGGTCCAGCTGTGTGTTTGTCTAAGAATATTCCGGTAATTTACGACAGACAAAGACATAGCAGCGTCTGCTCACTCACACACACTCACACACTCACACACTCACACACACACACACACACACACACACACGCTCACACACGCTCACTCACACACACACACTCACACACGCACACTCACACACCTCCAGCACGATCCCTGCATCAAGCACACACACACACACACACACTCACACACGCACCTCCAGCACAATCCCTGCATCAAGCACACACACACACACGCTCACACACGCACCTCCAGCACAATCCCTGCATCAAGCACACACACACACACGCTCACACACGCACCTCCAGCACAATCCCTGCATCAAGCACACACACACACACGCTCACACACGCACCTCCAGCACAATCCCTGCATCAAGCACACACACACACACGCTCACACACGCACCTCCAGCACAATCCCTGCATCAAGCACACACACACTCACACACGCACCTCCAGCACGATCCCTGCATCAAGCACACACACACACACTCACACCAGCACCTCCAGCACAATCCCTGCATCAAGCACACACACACACACGCTCACACACGCACCTCCAGCACAATCCCTGCATCAAGCACACACACACACACTCACACCAGCACCTCCAGCACAATCCCTGCATCAAGCACACACACACACACTCACACCAGCACCTCCAGCACAATCCCTGCATCAAGCACACACACACACACGCTCACACACGCACCTCCAGCACAATCCCTGCATCAAGCACACACACACACACTCACACCAGCACCCTCCAGCACAATCCCTGCATCAAGCACACACACACACACACACTCACACACGCACCTCCAGCACGATCCCTGCATCAAGCACACACACACACACTCACACACACACCTCCAGCACAATCCCTGCATCAAGCACACACACACTCACACCAGCACCTCCAGCACAATCCCTGCATCAAGCACACACACACTCACACACGCACCTCCAGCACAATCCCTGCATCAAGCACACACACACTCACACCAGCACCTCCAGCACAATCCCTGCATCAAGCACACACACACTCACACACGCACCTCCAGCACAATCCCTGCATCAAGCACACACACACACACTCACACCAGCACCTCCAGCACAATCCCTGCATCAAGCACACACACACTCACACACGCACCTCCAGCACAATCCCTGCATCAAGCACACACACACACACGCTCACACACGCACCTCCAGCACAATCCCTGCATCAAGCACACACACACACACTCACACACGCACCTCCAGCACAATCCCTGCATCAAGCACACACACACTCACACCAGCACCTCCAGCACAATCCCTGCATCAAGCACACACACACACACGCTCACACCAGCACCTCCAGCACAATCCCTGCATCAAGCACACACACACTCACACCAGCACCTCCAGCACAATCCCTGCATCAAGCACACACACACACACACTCACACCAGCACCTCCAGCACAATCCCTGCATCAAGCACACACACAGTCACACACACAGACACACACACCAGTTGACCTGAACAGCCAAGACCTCTTTCTTCCCTCCCTCCCTCCCTCCCTCCCTCCCTCCCTCCCTCCCTCCCTCCCTCCCTCCCTCCAGGGGGGTGTTCTCCCTGGGCATGCAGCACCTTCAGATCCGCTCCCTGGGCCTGCGCTCGCTGCGTAGCGTGAGTGGAGGTCTGGTGCTGCTCAACGACAACCCCCAGCTCTGCTACACCGCCTCCCTGCCCTTGGGGCAGCTGCTGCACCCCACACAGGGCCCCCACAGCATCGTCAGCGGCAACCAGGACCCCCAGCTCTGTGGTGAGGAGGAGGGTCAGGGGGGTGTGTGTGTGAGAGTTAGTGAGTTAGTGAGTGAGTGTGTGTTTGACCAGTGTCTGTGTGTGTGTCCTCAGAGGTGCAGGGCCGTGTGTGTGACCCCCTGTGCTCAGGGGGGTGCTGGGGCCCCGGGCCCCGACAGTGCGTCTCCTGCTCGACCTTCCAGCGCGGGGCGGAGTGTGTGAAGGAGTGTCACCTCTACCAAGGGTGAGACAGTCTGCCTGTCTGTCTACCTGGCTGTCTGTGCGTTAGTCTTGTTTGTTTGGATGTTATGTTAAATCAATGTGAAAGTGAAAGGCTGTGAGTAATGTTGATGAGGCATGAAAGTGCTGCTCTCCAGATCCACACTCCCGAACCACTCCTGTCTGGTGAAAGGTTTTGTTATCATGGGGCAATGGAACACACTACTTAAACAACTTAGTATTTACTTTGTGTGTACGTGTATCCGTGTGTGTGTTTACATGTGTGGGTGTGTGTTTACATCTGTGTTTGCGTGTGTGTTTACGTGTGTTTACATGTGTGTGTTCAGCTCTGTGCGGGAGTACCAGGACGGCTCTCTCTGCGGCGTCTGTCACTCAGAATGTCGACCAATCAATGGCTCCGCTTCCTGCCATGGCCCAGTAAGACCACTCCCAGTGTGTGTGTGCATGTGTGTGTTCAGCTCTTGTTTTCATGGTTTATGAGTACTTCTAACCCTCCCCCCCTTCCCTCCCAGGGGCCCCACCAGTGTGCGGAGTGTGTGAACCTGCAGGACGGGGGAGTGTGTGTGTCGCGCTGCCCCAGCGGGGTGAAGGAGGAGCAGGGCACCGTCTGGAAGTACAGCAACGCCACTGGGCACTGTCTGTCCTGCAACACCAACTGCACACTCTCGTGAGGAGGACCGCCCTCACACACACACATCACACACACTGGCAAACAACCACACACTGGCACACACGCTAACACACACACACAAGCACACACACATGCAAACGTACACATGCAAACACACAGACAGAAACACAAGCAGTCACAGACTTATGCAAACACAAGCACACACAGAGATACACACACACACATACCATATTGTCCACACCCCTGGGTGTGAGAGCAGAGCTTCATGCTAACTGGCCTGTCGTCGTGTCTTCCTAGGTGCACGGAGATGGACGAGAGAGGCT
Organism: Thaleichthys pacificus; assembly: GCA_023658055.1. Lineage (NCBI taxonomy): Eukaryota > Metazoa > Chordata > Actinopteri > Osmeriformes > Osmeridae > Thaleichthys > Thaleichthys pacificus. The sequence goes on along the minus strand of CM042856.1, from coordinate 17,581,692 downwards.
GTCCAGTTCACTCCCAGACAGGGTGAGATATGTCTGAGCTTCAGCTCAGCAGGAACACGCATCTTCTTTGGGGCTTTAGTTGGGTGTGCTTTGCCTTCGGCAAGGGCACAACTTTTGTTCTCTCACATATATATTATTATTTTATTCTTTTCCCACCCCTAAAGATCTGTCAATATTTGGACTACATAGACAACGTTGATGTCAAAAGTTTCTTCTTCGCTAGCTATTGAGTTGCTTGTATTTTTATTTACGTTCCGTTGCATGGTTTAAGTTGAAATTAAGTTTTTGTGGCAAAAAGTGCCTTTTGTCAACAAAGGGTACTCAGTGCTAGCCTACGTCATAACGTCAGCACACGTTAGCAACGACGCATGGATACAACGTGCATAGATGTGCTGTTGCACAGCGAGTATCGTATCGTGCCGTGGTGTACTAGCAGCACATGTATGTTACATTTAAGCAAATCAAGACTTGACACATCCCCCCCAATATTCAAATCTGGTCAAAAAGTCCCCCCCAATATATTGATATAAAAATATAAATGCGCTACGCTACGACAGGCAACCACGCACGCTTTCTGAAATTATTATTTAAAAAAAATATTCGTCCCCCCCAATGTTGACTCCATGGCTACGGCCTTGACTTACAGTAGGCATTTTTATATAAAATATACAGAAATATCAGCATGTAAAAATAGCAGTTAAAAAACTGACCCATCTGCAAGAAAGCACACCCTACAATTTCCCCAGAAATTGTACCCTCTCTAGTTCACCTTTACTGCCCCCCTTAGGGGCAATTTGTTCTGCA